>JAODUP010000432.1:335000-336467 GCA_025642065.1 Paralvinella palmiformis | reverse complement strand
ACATTACATTTGCAAAAAAATGTACACTAACACAGTATGGACTCACTAAAGCGATTAAACTAAAATAAAAACAAAGTAGCAATACCGCACAATGGATTATTACTGGACAAGAACGAAATATCGTCTCAAACCTGAGCAAATACTACGATTTACTCGAACCTAACAGCTAACCCTCATACGTTTCCGTTCATCACTAAGGGAACGTTCATTCACGCTTAATTTAGCGTCCCTAAGTATATGCAGTTAGGTGTGGTGGGATCTAAATTAAAGCGCCTATCCACTTGATCTATTTGACCCATGGTCGAGAACAGCGGATTTCAGGCAGATCTCCGATACTGCGAATGACACGTCGGGATTATAATAGCTATACATTTAACAAATTTCCTATATCAGTGTAATCTAATTACTCATAATATGGGAAAAAACTCTGTCCGCAGCTTAATACCCATGGAGATGCCTGCCGGAGTAACAAACGACTCCAGGAGTATAAATCCATCAAGCAGCATTGTATGAATTAATAGGTCGTTTCGCCAGACCACATAAGAGGACAACAATATAGATTCTACATTATACATAACAAAGCTAATAAACTCAAACATGTTGTAATAACGACATAACTTTCTTACATAGGTGTAATAAGGAATCTGGATGGAAATAGATAAGATGTCTGGCACGGGCAATGTGCGTTTTAGGGTACATAGTAAGAGGCAACAGGCACAGAGCATCAACATATCTAAACATCCTTCGAAACCTACCTCCATAAATCTAAATACAACTATACATACATTAATCTAAAAATAAAATGTTCCATACCTCCACATATTGATAAATGTGTGTGTATACCTAAGCATGTGTCTGGTCTACTCATCAGCCTGTGGGAACCAGCTAAATCGCTTTTCGTACGCGACAAATATGTCACGCCCACAGGAAAGCGGCTACATGCAGGCTACGTACAAAAAGCGGAAGCACGTAAAAACATGAAGCGACTACGATTAAAACTGTTTATCTTAATTGCTATTAAAAGACTGACATCTGCGCTGAAGCAGACCGTAATAGGCGCGTCATAGCTTCCGTACTGTTTGAACTATGCTATCATTTTCAAACCTGACCTAACGTCTGCTATTGTAGTTCTTATATGTTATTTATGACAAGCAGATTAGAGCTAATCTTGAATCTCATAGTACAAACTGGACATAACTGGACCTAGGAAAGATAATTCTATTCCCACAAACAACTAAGGTGAATTATATATACAACTAAAGTTGTTATATAAAACACACCAACCACACGAGCTGTGTCCAATGCCACCGCTCGAGATGCGATGCAGTAGAAATAGTAGTAGTAGTAGTAGCATTAGTAATGGTGGGACATCCCTTTAGTCGTTTTAAGTGCAAAACTTTAGTTAAAAAATCAAATACACATAAGAACAAGACAACAATTAATGTTCATATTATTTGGATACATAAG
>JAODUP010000432.1:277500-327500 GCA_025642065.1 Paralvinella palmiformis | reverse complement strand
TTGTCTCTTAACACGAATTATTACTCAAAATCAATCGTTACTTAATGTTAGATAATTAGTTTTGCTTATATTTATAATTGATTTGCAGATTAAATTTCAACGGCATGCAGTCTAACAACCATTGATAATTTCCACCAAATTTCAGGAAACCAAGTTGCTTCAATGTGGTAAATTGGATGAATTTGAGGATGATCTGACACGATGTCTATGCATTAACTCAATGATCCTCTGATCATTGAGTTAATGTTAAGCAACGATCTTGAAGTGATTATCAATATTTTCTGGACTAGCTTATAATTTCATTTTCGAGTTTAAAAGATAAATACGAATATAAAAATGTCTTCATTTCTTTTGTGTGTTAGGAAATGTTTGACTGGCGTTTTAAAAAAAACATATTTATTTAAAAAACTGTTTTTTTGTAATTTGTTTTTAAAAACCCTGCACGGAAGTCTTTTTTCCCCTAAATAAGGGGTTCACAGGGTTTCAGTATAGACGTATTCTCAAAATGTTCTGTTACTCTTAAAGAGTGGATATGAGGATATTATGAGCTGTTGTTTTTGTTTTCGACTAATGTTCTGTACATGGTAGGTAAATCGGTATCAGCTTCCCCGGATAATAATGAGGGTCGAATAAAACACCCTTTGAGCTTCGGGAGAATGTCCGACCCCCGTCCTGTAGGCACATGATCAGCCGGATTACCGGTTCCGGCACGGAGAGGCTCCTGGGATTATAATAAGATAAGTGGAGAGCAACTCTCTCTCTCTCTCTCCCTCTCGAGGTATTCGTTTACAACCGTCGATATTTGGGTGTTTATTAATTGTATTGTAGGCATCTTCTACGACTCGCCGTTTATGAAAGTAAAATCGAAGTAAAGGAAATGTTTTTACTGATTATTGATTATACCTGGTCGTATTTAGGCGAAGTTTCTATTATTTGGGAGAGTTAATACAGACTACATAAGTCGATTCTCTCTATGGAGGGAATCAACTTATGTATTGTGTGAGTTCGGGAGATATTTGGGATATATTGCTATCTTTGTACACCAATTCGGTCATCATTATTAGTAGTATAAGTATAGGAGAGTGTTAGTAGAAAGTTGTCTATGGATATATAATGATATTTGTTATTATGGATTGATTGATTCCTTCCTTCCCTCCTTATTGAGATGTTAGTGTATTTAGTTGATTCTTGTTGGTAAGGGTGCTTTATTGAATATACATTATTATTATTATTATTATTGTTATTATTATTATTATTATTATTATTATTATCCTCATCATCTTCTTAATCGTCATAATCACCATCATCATCAAAATCATCATATTCATCATCATCATTAAGCGATTGGATAGCTGACTGTATGCAATACGTACTAGGTAGATAGACAGACAGATATATAGATAAAACCATCATTCAATTACGTGACACCAGTGACATGACATCTTTCTCCCCCCCCCCCCTCTTCTCTCCCCCGGAGTGACAACAGCAGGTGGGCCATTGTCCCATAATCTAGCATCTTTCTCTCTTCTTTCTGTTAAGAGACCGGAAGCCACACTAGTGCTTCCAGTTGATGAATGACCTAAGTACGTCATCGATTACGTCATATGTTTGTCGTCATCCATCCCCTTCTGTCACGTAGTAATTGGGGGGAGAGGCGGGGTAGTGGGGGGAGATTGGATGAACGCGATTATTTAACGTTTTAAATTTCAATTACCGTTAAATATCATTATAGCTATAATTTAGTTACTGAATATCTCTTTTGCTATCAATCGTTATTATATGATTGCTAACGGAATGAATGACTGACTGACTGATTGACTGGCTGACTGACTGACTGAATGAATGAATGAATGAGTGAGTGACCGGCTCACAAACTCGTTAACTCATTAACTCACTCACTCACTCAACCAACCAACCAACCAAAAGCCACTCGCTCACTCACTCATTTACTCTATCTCATACCCACCCACCCAACAAACCAACCACCCACCCATCAACACACTCACTCACTGACTCAACCAACCAACCCACTCATTCACCCACAAACCAACCAACTGATCACTCACTCACTCATTCTATCAACCAACCAACCAACCAACCTATCAAAAGAGACTCCCACTCATTCATCCAATGCCCCACTCATTCACTTAAAGGCTATAAGTCACACGCGGTTTAATCTTAACATATCTGGCAGCCTAGGATCGTGTATTGGTTTCTAACGATATGATATTCTTTGATCGGTTTAGTTATCAAGAAGATGCGATTGATACCGAAGACAGCCAGAACATCCTCAGACAGTGACTTATACACCGGTCAGCTGACAGTCTCCAGAATATGTGCTCTAATCGGATAATGCCAAGCCGTCGCTTCTAAGGATGGAGGTCATGACCTCAAACCATCATTATACGGTCATGGTGCAGGTCGTGATACATATCGTGATACACACCACGGTATATGGCATTAGATATGCTATGAGATGAATTGTGCCATATCGAGTGATACACATCGTATTACATGTAAATATTGTGCTAGACACCATGGTGCATGCCATCGTAAAAACGTATTAAGACAAAACCACATCTAATTTAGTACATGTCTTGGTACACATTGTGAGGGGTTTAGTTCGAGTTCCTCCTCCACCCCTCTCTCTCTCAATAGCTCGCTCGCTCGCTCTATGTGGGGGGGTGAGCGCGCGCGGGTGTTATGCGTGCGTCCGTACACGTGTGAGTGTGTATGTGTGTGTGCGTGCATGCGTGCGTGTAAGAGAGAGATGTATATAGATAGATCCTAGACAGCATCTTTTCATGCTAAAACACGAGTAACGTCTGTCAGTATCTGTGTCTCGGTCTGAAATCTCATGTCCGTGACTGTCTGCGGTGCCTGTCTATATCCGTCTGTCCATGCCTGTCCGTGTATGTAGTCCCCCTTATGTGTCGGTGCCCGTCTGTATCCGCCTGCGCGTGTCCGTCTCTTCCCGCCCGTCTGTGCCGGTGTCTGTATGCCTATACGTACGCGTCTGTGCTCTTTCGTCCATGACCGCGCCTATCCGTGTCAGCCTCTGTGCGCCGATCAAACCCGATATTGGTTAGACCCGGTAATCCTCATAACAGATCGATAAGCCGTTCGCGGCATGAATGGCCTCATCCGACTGACATTTGATATTCCGTCGAGAGCCGGTCCCGCCAGCCCGGACACCGACCGGTTAGCCGAACAGCCGCCACCAGAGGCCGCACACGGAGCCCCGGTGTCCGTACGTACACACACGCCGACTCCCGAAGGCTTATCGCGCACGAACAGCGGCCACTCTCCGCGCAACAATGGTCAGGCGGCGAACCTGTCATGGAATGCGCACAATGGCTGGACATAGGAGACACGAGCCGCCGCTAGATGGCGCCCAATGCGACCAGCCTCGGCCGGGCAAATGGTAAACAGGGCAGCAGCGTCTTCTGGACGCAGTACGAACGTCGCCGCACGACATAAATCGTCGGCTTCGGTGTGGCGGCGAATAGGGCCAGGAGGTGTCGGAGACCGCGTGCCACGGGAAAGGGAATGCGGGTACTTTACAGCAAGAAGCGCTGGACGAGGGAAGCGGACGTTCTAGGCGCCGTTCGTCCGGATCATGAACATCCAGACGCAGTCTGACGGGATGATAGACGTTGGACTGCCGTATCCATCTCGTTCGTGACACCGCGCATCTCGGAACTCATGTTACTGGAGAAGCCTGTCGCTATAATCCGTTCTAAGCCCAGCGACTGGTCCCGTTCGCCCGAGGCGGCTAAGCGAATATCGACAATAACAACAATAACAATAACAACAATAACAACGACAATAACAATAACAGCAGCAATAACGACAACGACACGGTATCACCGCGCTAACAACGTTATTATGTCGTCCGTTCTGTTAACGACAACGACCGCCGAGTCCTCGACGACAGATGTCGCCACTACACCATTTAGGACCCTAAACTGTAAGTAGTGTGTGTGTGGTTCGTGTCAATCGTGTGTTAATATTGTGTTTCTATTGTGTGAGGTGTATCCTGGAGTTGTAGTGTGTTGCTGCTGTGTGACTATTGTGTTTACAGTATAGTGAGTGCTCTGTGTGTGTGTGTGTGTTGTATTTACAGTGTGGCGGATTGCGTGTGTATATTGTTTGAAGTGTATGGCGTTGTGTGGATACTGTGTTTAAAATGTGTAGAAGTTGTGTGGATAACTTGTGTGTGACGTGTAGGTGTTGTTGCATGGATATTGTGTTTATAGTGTGTAGATACTGGGTGGATATTGTGGTCAGAGCGTGCGATTGTAGTTTGCGTGCTGTATGGATGCTATATTTATAGCATGCGGATATTGTGTTTATTGTGCACAAATATGTCGCTGACATATGATATACTGTAGGTGGATTTGGCGTGTTTTATAATATGTGCACAGCGTGCATTTATCGTGTAAGCATTGTACAGATGTTGTGTGTGTGTGTGTGTGGTTATAGCGTGGACATTATTTGCGTATTTCGTTATCGAAACACAACCGCTGTCCGCTCGCTGATACGCACGTACTCACTTACGCATGAGCGTACAAAACCATGGCCATTTGTCGAAATTGGATTAGTCGCTTGCACAACGAAGTGAACAGATCTCTGCGCTGTCGTTGTTGTTATTGTTGTGGTGGCGGTGGAATTGGTGGTATTGATGGCCATTTCAACGAACAATATTGGAGCGATACTGGCCATATCTAAGGATGTTTACGGCTCCCTTATATATTGACCAGCCCCGTAGTTTTGGGGGCTATTACCCCGGTTTTAGGGCGCCTTAAAATTAGCCCGCAGTACAATTGCCGACAATGGACAACCAAACGTTCAATTACTTTAATTGGACGGCTTGATTAGGGCTGATGGCCAGCTAAAGGTGAACGAACGCCTATATGCAACGGGTACTGCCGGGATATAAACGTTGGAGCACAACGTTAGGTGTGCAGCAGTCAGCGGGATCCGATATTTATACGATATGGCAGTCAGTTTTAGACACCGGCAAGTCGGTCTCGGCCACGGGTGGGCCAATAATAGGAGAAGGTGAGCTACTATTGATAACAGGCAAGCCAGTATTACTTCCGGACAGGCGAGTCTTAGTGGTTGACGAGCAAACAGGTGTTACTGAAAATCCAGAAATAAGATATGTGTGTTAGGCATGTGCATTTTAATGCTAGACAAGCCAGTTTTGTTGATAATAAATGCGACGTGTGTGTGTGTGTGTGTAATAATTCACTATATATCCCGTTCGTTAATATATTGACAATTAATAGCCTTTGGACTGTGTAACCCATTAATGCCTAGAAACAGAGTATAAATTACACGCGAAGACTACGGCTGATGTTTCTTTCGGCGTTAACAGGAAGTTGTCTTTCATGTGAAATCCGTACGCGACGACATTTAGATATCGGGCCAAAAATGGTTTCTTCGCGTGTTGTCGTAATACGGGAATGTCCGCATGATGGTAATCGCTCGTCGCGGCAATTATACTCTACCCTGATCCCTGCGACAACAACCAGTATTTTAAGGTCAGCCCGAAGAAAAATCTCTAAACATTCGCTCGTCTGTTTCGTGTGAGCCAGTCAGCTAGGTGCCTCAATAAAACACCGCGTTAAAGGCCGACCTACATTGTTCCAGGTACGGTCTCTTTAAATATTGTAATACCCACAAAAATAGACCGCCATCGTACAAATGTACTCACTGGACCCAAGTTATTTATAGATGGAAGTCTGTAAGTAAGGTGTTAGATTGTGTGTGTCAGTGTGTGTGTGTGTGCTTATATATATATATATATATATATGTGTGTGTGTGTGTGTCTGTATCGATGATAGGACCAAACCTCATGGTATAAATATTCTATAGTACGCGTATCCACAGCCAAATACAGCCTCATCGTCAATCGGGAACGAATTCTTAGAAAAAAAATTCACACTTGCATATGAATTGTATTAAATGCGGCGTATGACCATAGATATAGAATCATAATAAAATAAAGATAGGAATTCTATTAGCTTTGAATTAGCCGACGAACGTTAAGCCTTTAACGTGTACGTTCTAATATGGCTATCTTTATATGTTTTGATGTTTAGACATCTTGTAAGATTTTCGTTTTTTTTCTTCAGGTGGTCCTGTTGTTTACTTACTCCTCCTGTACCATGATAACAAGCTTAACCTGACTTCAGACTTTGTTCTTCTATTTTTTTTTCTTCAGTATTACGAGATTCCAACTTCTGGATTTGGTTTGTGGCATTTTTTGTTCCTGTTGGCGTATTTATGATAATTATTGGTCTGGCGGTGTTTCTCCGTAAAAGGTAAGTAAACAATACTTGTAATTCATCATTTCTGGGTAATATATTGTGGAAAGAAGTCATAGAACAATTGGCAGACCCCCCCCCCCTCTCGTGTGTCTGTGTTTACATAACGGCATAATTGTCATCATAATCATCATCATTATCCGAACAGTCTATATATATATATATATATATATATATATATATATAGAGAGAGAGAGAGAGAGAGAGAGAGAGAGAGGGGAGATTGTGAGAGATTCCAAATGTGGCTACTTTTGATTAAGTCCCTTGATGAATCGTCCAGAGGTTGAATTAACGATTCGTGATTCTAGTGAAAGTGCCTTATCCGGCACTCTTAACACACACAGGGAGAGAGAGGGGGAGAGATAACACACACACACAGAGAGAGAGAGATAGAGAGAAGAGGGGCAGAGATAACACACACAGAGAGAGAGGGGGGAGTAATAACACACACATACACATAAAGCACACACACAAAGAGAGAGAGAGAGAGAGAGAGAGCGAGAGAAATAACACACACACACACAGAGAGAGACACACACGGGGGTATTTATAAAGTTCACATAACTTGACTGTTATTTGCACGCTCTCAATCACGTCACGTAGTTCAACTACCTGCACAAATAACAAGATTCCTTAAGGGCTATTCGATCTTTCTAAAAACAGAAGAAATCAAAACATAAACTCGCATACACAAGTCCTTACTAACCAACCGATGTTATCTCCTATACCATGCGTTGCCATAACAACCCGCCCAAACAGTCCGGACAATATCCGAGAAGGATATTCGATGAATAAAATAGAGCGTTTACCCAATTACCGCTAATCTCCACCTCACAAACAATACCCTCTCCTACTCCGAGCCAGCTGATTTGTAACAGAAAAGTGAACGATCCTTATACACACAGCCGAACGACGACGCGTTTATTGCTTCTAAACTACTAACCATGCGTTAGACGGATTCTTCCCTAATCGGTCTACTCCGCTCGCCATTAAGACCAAACCCCGTGTGGGAAGAGCCGGGGCAATGGCGGCGTGTGGGGTGAGGACGACGCTCGGTAAAAGCTGATGAATTATTGATAAACGTCGCCGAGGCCTAAATCTCATTTCCGACGCGCCGCTCGCGCATTATTTATCACCGGAACGACCAGAAATGCGGCTTCTTTGTCCTAAATGAGGACTGGCCGTCGGCGATTCGATCCTGATGAAGCGGTTATTGCCATAACCACGCCATTCAGTCCTGTACGCCGGTTGGGATGGCATGGGGGGTGGTGTGGTGGCTGAGAGCTACGAGCGCGCGGTAACGCTATCTTCGCGTTTTTCCATCAGCGACAGTTTCCATCTTTTTGCCTAAAGCCATTCTGCTGTCACCGCGGAGATTGCTGCTCGTACGAAACCGGCGAACGATTCCCTCTGTCGCCAGTCAGGACATGATTGTTCGGTGGTTACGGTAGCCGGGTGGAAAATGGACTATTCTCGTACCGAATTTGGCCGTTTCTTTTTTCGGTGGATCGTGCGTTCTCTGGTCAGCTTAACCGGTATACACAACAGTGAGTTTTTAAAAATGGTGCCAGACCGTATAAGTATATAACAAGATGTATACGTATATATATAAGACGACTTTCTAGGACACTGAGAATGGCCTAAATTGTGCCGATATGTCGTAAAATAGCATTCATCCATCCATCTATAAGAAGACTAGACATAAATTCCTTTTGACAGCTGAAAAGGGTTTTTTTTTCCATTTACGATCACATGACACAACCCGTTCACCTGATAGAGGTGTGTTTCAGAAACGCGTGGTTCAAGAAACGTGTTCAGTAGGTATTCATCTTACCGAGCAGACGTAGCCATTGTTAGTGAATGTAATCAGCCGCTGATCTTAAAGTAAGAGCATCCCTAGTATTGACCCTAAACGGTCCGTTTGTATAAAGATCGGACTATGGCTATTATATCCAGAACGCTTAGCCACAAAACGTGACGCGCTGCAGTGGTCGGCCACAAAGGAAGATTCCCACTTCTCGTCTGTATTCCGGTCAACCGCCGTAGTTATTATTTGGCTTGGTTTCCGCTCCCTTATTGGCCGGAGATCGCGCGCCCATTACGTCAACGGGCTCCAGGATTTACTTCAGCGGATCCAGTGGCCGTTATTACCGTCGAATAATCAGCGGCGTATCGCGGTTCCGTGACGTCGTCGACGGTTTAGACGTCGGCGAACCAATCGGGAAGTAGAGCGAGCTTCGGCCAGAGATCTGAAGCAGTTTGGCCTTAAGCGTCTGGAAGCTGTATCGTTGCTTCTTTATGGCCTGTGTCTGGTATTGTGGCCAGACTCTATCTCCTCTCTCTCTTCTCTCTCTCTCTCATCCTTGTCTATCCTCGCAGTCCTCCATTCCTCTAACCACAAACAATTACACAAACAATGATGATGATGATGATGATGATGCTTCTGGTACTGGTGGTAGGGATTATGATGGTAACAATAATGATGATAAGAATGAGGATGGGACTGGAACCAGCCGTAATCTTCTTCAACATCATTATATTCATCATCTTCATCATCATTATCATCGTCATCATCGTCATCATCATCATTATACCCGCACAGAGCATGTCCATCCAATGTACAAAATTGGACGATAATTCACGTGTTATCGACCAGTATTCTTGTCTTCCGCAGGCGTCACGTGTCCAAACCAGAAACGCTATCACGCGGTAAGAAGACCGAGTCGGCTGACCTGACCGAGGACAGTCAGTCGTATAGTTATAGCGCCGACAGGAGAACGCCACAACAACAACAACAACGACGAGGACAACAACAACAACAGCAACAACAACATCAGCAACAACACGATGTCTTCCTGCAAGCCCAAGACGAAACCAAAGTGTGGCAACAGGCGAGGAACAGCCTAAAGAGGTTTACCTACGGATACAATGCCGAGATAGACACCGCCGAGCAATCACATGAAATGTCACACGAAGACGAACACAATTCGTGGATAGCGTCTGGACGATAATTGGAGGCGAATGATTCGAAACTGTGATGTCGAAAGCTTCTTTGCTCAAGTGATCAGACGGCAAGGACGCTCATTTATTAGTATCACCTGACGATGCCAGCAGCCAATTAGGACGCGGATCCATGAACGTTTCACCTTTTACGTGGTCTTACTACTGTTATTAGCTAGGCAACTAATTAGATCATGTGCTATGCAACACCTGTATATAGTGACACCGAATGGACGTGTATACCTTCTCAGTGTTTCCACGACGTATTGTGTATATATAAATGCATGTACCCGATATAAGCAATATGCGTAAACCGGATCGTAGCTCTAACAGAGACGCCGTGTTAAGGCCACCGTTTACACCGTATATGTTAACTAACTGATGCAACAATTCCAATGTTGAAGCAAGAACGCAGTGAAGCTTATATTTTGGATATATTTTGGGATGCTTCACTAGTGGTTGCAAGAAGGAAATGGCTGCCGAATGGGGATTGGGGAATGGCCACCTAAGAGGTTTCTGCTGCATTTTTTGGAGTGTTTGAGGTATAAGAACATTTAAACTTCGGATTAAAGATCATAAACAGTTAAAGTTGTTTCGACGATTACTTTACACGAGGCAGCTACAGATATAACGCTTCAAATTATTTTCACTTTATAATTGTCTTGTATGTGATAATAGTATAATATTGTTTACATGTTATTTGTTTTCGTTTAAGACAGGAACAAAGTAGATTACATAACTGAATATGCACAGAGAATGAAGTTTTTAAATTTTATATTCGATGTACAAGCCGAAAGCTGGGAAGAAATTTGGGAAAATAAAGGACAGAACTAGGTAGCGCTTTTGGCAATTACTTTACCGTTATGTACCTAGTTAATTTTGATATATGTTTTGTATGTTTCTTCATAAATGTAGATTAACCACGTGACTCTGATTGCTGCTGTGGTTCTAGGCCAATCAGAATAATATTTGGTCGTGACGTCAACAAGATTTATTCGATGAAGCCGAAACCATTTGCTCTGGTATTTACGAAGAAGATATTAAAACTATTAGTATTATATTTTTACTTGAGAGTAAATAAAAAAGTACGATTACTTTAGAAGTATCATTTTGGAGGGTTCAGTCGGCGGGGAGAAATGGTCTAAACTAATAATGTGATTGACCCCAAAACAGGTAAATCTGAACACGTGATAATGATCCTGCACAAAATATTGTTGTTGTTATTGCTACGATATTGTAATTCACTCACTGACTCTTATATATATATATATATATATATATATATATATCTCCGGACATCTCACTTTTTCTGCGATAAACCATATTTTGGTAATTCTGACATGACAAAGGCCACAGAAACGTGCCATAAGCGGCGATTTCTGTCTCCCGAAAGCCGCCATTCCAATCTTATAATTGTAACCGTTCTCTTGTTATCGATTTAATCCTTTTAACAGTTATACCCTGGTCTATCATCACGGACCCAATAGCTGTCCCCTGGTGATAGTTGTTGGCCTTTTTCACGGTGGTGTAGCGTTATAATATTGGACCGGGTATCGTATTATCTAAATTATGACCACAAATCCAGTCGACCGCTGCACGGTAATAATAATATCGATATCCGTTCGGAGTATTTATGCGATAGTTATTTGGGGATTTGTTATATCTGGGATTTAGCTTTATGCGCGACGATATATTGAGCTGTAAATAAAGAAAAGGAGTTATTTTATAACTTTGCGGACATTCCCTTCGAGGCTGTTGGCTTTTTCCTTCATCTTCTACGTCGCGTGCGTGTGTGAGTGTGACGTGGATACGGGCGTTCGTACGTCAACAGAAAAACAGAGCCAGTGACCCATCGAGATAGAGACAGTGACAGAACGAGACACCCCGAGACAGTGACAGGGAATGACCTAGAAATGGGCATAGATAGATAGATTGGTCAATAGATAGATAGATAGGTCAATAGATAGATTGATTGATTGATATTGATAGATAGATAGATAGATAGATAGATAGATAGATAGTATATATATATATATATATATATATATAGTGAAAGAACGCCAGTTTCAGAGATATTCTAGGCACGTGTACCAGGAGGCCATTAAAAGAAAAACAAGGATTTGTTTATCGATTATGTCACCCCCCCCACCCTCCAGTCTGCTAGACACTGATCTGGATAGAGTGTGGCAAAGTGTGAACTAATCATCATTATTTTGTCACTCGTTCCTCTCTGGTTCTCACCACGTTAATGTCCATCATTCAGATCAATAAATAACCATCTTAAAATACGTCAAATTATTATAAAGTCAGACAAATTTGTTTGTTGTTGTTGCTGTTATTTTCGTTGGAGGCAGGTGTGTGTGTGTGTGTGTGTGTGTGTGTGTGTGTGTTTTAGCTGTGTATTATAAGGCACAGGCACAGAGAATCTCGAACCATGAATTCAAACTCTGGACGTTTCTTCAGGGACTGAATCCAGAGTGGCGACTTTTCTTGCTGAGACATGTGTAATGTCTCACCAGTCCCAATTTGTCATCAAACGATACATCTTAGAATTGTGGTAATACGCTTAATTTTGACAGATAAACAGTGATGTGTATCTGCCTAGTAAACACACGGAGTAGACAGTCTACAGTCAAATACAGCATTGTACTGTACTGTCACAGCATGACATTACAGTGCTATGTCACGTATCATGTGATGACAATACGAAATAGACAACAATCCGTCACGTATCATGCGATGACAATACGAAATAGACAACACTGTGTCAAGTATCATGCGATGACAGTACGAAATAGACAGCACTGTGTCAAGTATCATGCGATGACAGTACGAAATAGACAACACTCTGTCAAGTATCATGCGATGACAGTACGAAGTAGACAACACTGTGTCAAGTATCATGCGATGACAGTACGAAATGGACAACACCCAGTCACGTATTAATCCATGACAGTACGAAATAGACAGCACTGTGTCGAGTAACATGCGATGACAGTACAAAATGGACAACACTGTGTCACGTGTCATGCGATGACAGTACAAAATGGACAACACTGTGTCACGTGTCATGTGATGGCAGTACAAAATGGACAACACTGTGTCACGTGTTATGTGATGGCAGTACAAAATGGACAACAATATGTCACGTGTCATGCGATGACGGTACGAAATGGACAACACTGTGTCACGTGTTATGTGATGGCAGTAGGAAATGGACAATTAGTTTTCGCCTAACATAATGATTGTATATCATAATATACTAAATGGACACTACAGTGGCCTATACATCATGATGTAACAGTACATTACAGTGTTACGTATCATGCTATTGTTATACAGTATAGCGATCAGCAATATACAGTGACAGTACAATAGGATGTCAGGTATTATGCTGCCACAGTACGAAGTAGAGAGTAGAGTTTTGGGCATCATAATGTGACAGTATAACACAGCGTGAAATATCATACAGTTACACTTCAGCACAGTGTTATACTCTAAATCATGCTGTCCACTTCGTACTGTCATAGAATATACTCGCTTAAGTGGCACCGTTACAATAAAACAGAATGGCGTGTATCACACTGTAACCTCACGCTTACTTGATGCTTACTTAAAAAACTACACACTTTATTAATACGAATAGCATATATGCTCCTCGAAGTTATGTTTTTTTTTCTTCAATTATATTTGATATTTAATTGTCAATTTCGAAATTATTTTATATGTTTACAGCTTTTCAATAGCAGCCGACGCCCGACGCTAAACGTCGTCTATTTTACAGCCTCTCGTCGCCTATTTTATCGGCAGAAAATCGGTCAGCTACTTTAGTTTGGGCGAAAAAGTGGCCTAGAATGCATCAAATATTCCATTTTCCCGCCCTTTTTCAGGGGAGAGCCACTAACCCTTCCGATGATTTGTAGCGAAAGTATTTTTTATAATAATTAAGTAGCAATGAAGCATGTCGAATGTCAATATGAATCTGATCAACTTGTAGTAACAGGATCAGCCTCGGAATCGAGATCCCGACTCTATTAGTCTCAATGCCATTCTTCTTATCCCGTTATACTGAATTTCAGGAATTGTATATTACTTGATTTATTGTACATGTATTAATACATTTTAAACACAATACAAAAACGCTAAGTAACCGTAATTTACCGTGTTTTTCTCTTTTACAGAAACTGTCGCGTCTCATAGTTTGTCGTGAGTTGATTAGCTAACAGTTAAATTAAAAAGTCTAGCTTAATATGACATGTGTTGATTAAAATATTAAAAAGACAACTAAAAGATAAAGCAAACAAGAGAGACACGAAGTGACAGATGAAACAGCCTTCTGACAAAACTCAGCCGAGGTTTGAACCCAGATGCTATAGATCTGTGGCCAACCGCGCTACCAGTTAGGCCATAGGGGCTCCCTAAATGATATGATATGACATACATATATATGGATTGATTGCTTTAGCCTGCCGCGTTTTACATCAGATGTAATAGTTTCTAACTTGAGCTAAAGGACGTATACATGTAGTTATACATTTATCTAGGCAGGAACGTATTAGGCCACGCTCGCGCCCCAAGACATTAGGGTACTTCCGGTGTCGCCCCCCCCCCCGTCTCCGGTACTGCAATGGTCCTTTTCATTTCGAATCACCCCACTACAGCCGACAGTCTGACATATATATATATATATATATATATATATAGAGAGAGAGAGAGAGAGAGAGAGAGAGAGAGAGAGAGAGAGAGAGAGATAATATGGATATATATATAGAGATAGATAATATGGATATATATATATATATTGATAATATATGGCATAGTCCCTTAAACCATTGGAGTCCTAGGGCGCTGGTAACATTGCCTGAGCCAAAACAAATTGATTGACTCCTAGTCCCTGCGGGGCCTCTAGACTTCAGCCTAGTCAGTTTTATGGATAATACGACCCTGTATCCAGCGACATCTAGTGATTTATCACGCGAGCTTACAAATTATTGTTGAATAACGTCTCCATAGGTTTATTCGCATGTTCGAAGACCAATGACAATAATGGTGTGATATCATTTAGCTTTTAATTCACCATTACCTTGTGTGTATGATCACCTCGTTAAATACACCTGTTAAGTTTGGAATCGTATCTCTAAAAATTCATCACGTCCATCGGCTCGTTCATTTCAACGTAATGTCCTTTAATCTGTAATATCGTTGTTTACGATTGAATGCTTTAAGCTAATTGGTACCCGGATGTCGTTGTATCGGTTCGCTTTTATAAAAGGATTACTTTCGATGATCAATCGCTTTATTTTAATAATGTATTACTAGCCCTAATTGTAACATCCGTGTCTATGCAATAAGTGAGGTATTCCGACCATTACAGCAGTCATACATCTATGACAGCGAGCTATCTATGATAATAAAACACGGCCAATACGATTGCTTATTTTATTTCCATTGTGCTCGAGCAGTTATTCGTTCATATTGGTTAAGTCGGTATGAGAAGTGATGTCATTGGGAACGTTCTGCTGTGAGCTTTGGACACCTGGTGAACAAGTTAGCGGGCGGTTTAACTGTACCTTTGATCTGACGCTTCCGGTCTTTATTCTGATTTAATTAGACGTCAGAGAGCAATAGTCTTGAGTGAAAACGTGCCAAGAAACTGATTCGCGTCTACACTGCTATGGTTGCTAGTTTCTTTAGAAATGGGTCATTCTGTCAAGCTATATCTTGCTGTAAGCTCGATGTCTGGTCACATTGATCCCAAATAAAAACATGGCGAATCTAGAAACAATTGAGTGACTTTAGTAGCCAACAAATAGCACTAAATTGACTAGCTGACATCAATATGGGATATAATTCCCTCGGACAATATCCCCACAGGACAAAATCCCCTCAAGACAAAATCCCTCATTACATAAGACTACTACAAGACTAAATGCACTCACATGAAGTACATTAAAATTTTAAGATTTAATTTAACCAAACTTTTTTTATTAACTTTTTCCTCCCATTAATAAAATATGTGCTTTAATTATTTAAATAGTTTTTAATTGATATAAATTGCGATCTGAATTTATTGCTGTTCATTTACGTACAAAAAAAATGAACGTAACACTTGATAAATGACAATTTTGTTTAATTGCAATTCAGAATCAGGGTCAATTGAAACGAAGTCCTTTGTTTGTAGAGAAGCCAAACTTAAGATGTAAATTTCACATGTATTTTAAAAACGAGCCAAAAGGGTGGCACAAATTAAGCTTTATATTTGCTAATCTCCTTGGTATCATTGGAAGCCATACTTGGCACTTTCCGTGGGAAGCCACTAGTCCATCATTTGTTTGTAAGAACATTATCAGAACTACAACTATTACTACTGTTATTATGAAGGTCATAAAGGGTCAGAAGGGTGGACTCAAGATAATAGAAGATGGATGGATACCAAGAAGTATTCCTGGAAGACATTCGTCAGATGGGAATGTTGCAACCTTGTTGCATTATCGTGCGAGGCTGTCATCACAACTTTATTATCTGATGTTTATTTGGTGTCAGAAATTTTAATTTGTTTTTATATAGTCAACCTAGAATTCACTACTTTTATTTAAGCACTCAATCAAATGGAATAACAATAGAGGAATAGGCTCAGGCAGGGCTGTCCATGAAAAGACTGGAAGAATCAAACATAAATGATCCAATATATAGGCTGCAACAGGTAAATACCTTTGTTTTTTTAGACTAAACCATAACTGATTATAATTTGTTTGCTTGTTTATATATAAAGAATCTACAACTATATTTAATAGTCCTCAAGATCAGTTGCAGATTCTAATCAGTTGTAGGTTTTAATCAGTTGTAGATTTTAATCAATTGCAGATTTTAATCAGCTGCAGATTTTAATCAGTTGCAGTTTTTAATCAGTTTATAATAATAATAATATACCTCGTAGCCGTGGTGTGGCAATGTTTCGATATGCACCTATGACAATAATATGTAATTATTATGAATAATAAAATCATGTTAATTTATAAACTACAAGAATGACTAATTTACACTTTCATTTTTGATGCTGCGGTTTGACATGTAATCAAAGTTGGTGACCGCCACTTATAATATCGATTTGATTTTCTCGCTTAATTATACCCAGGATAATCGTGCTGTGTACCGAATTAAGAATCAGTGATTCTTAATTTGGTACCGGACACGAATCATAACGCTCGAATTAAATGTTTATCAGCCTCATACTGATTTATGTGACACACAAGAAAGGTGATTACATCAACGTATATAAAGCGTACATAATATAGTCACCACGAACTCAATCTTCAAAGGATAAGACGGCCATGAAGATGACAATCAGGTTATATTGATTTATCAACCCTTGTGTAGCTTATAATGCTAACTTAAGTGAGAGATTTTATGATTGGCTTATTCGAATTTTATTGGCAAAAGTTACCAAGGACACGTTATGACGAGCTGAACTTGTTTACCCAACTCTAGTACACATCGGAGTCACTCATATATAAAAACACGTTAATATATCACATACGGATCAAATTTCACTATAGTAAAATGTATAGTTTGGATTAAAAAAACTTATATTATTATTATTATTCAATCAATTAATGAATTGGTGAATGAGAAATTGTTTAGTTCATGCCCCACAGGAAGAAACCCAGTCTTAGGAAAAAATACTACTCCAGATCGAAAAACTATCTACAAACTGTGGAGTTGATTTCGAGTGATACCTGTGTTTAATTGATTTGTTTCTTTCTAGTAAGTCCACCGCCATCTCAGCCTCGTTAATATATCCCAGGTATGATTCTTTGTTGACTTCATTGATTTACTAGACATCTGACTTACTATCCAGCCTGTGTTTTTTTTTTCATTCTTGGTCATTGCAATCTCCATTTGGATACACATTCTACTGCTACATCCACATTTGATGACAACTTAAAATATTTTGGCTTAAAACAACACAACACATTGTTTTCTACACACACACTCATGGTCACCTGTTTTATATCCTCACCACCTGGTCTACACCTAACTATATTTATACACAACGGCCACAGATGGTTTATCTGATCATTTCACTGTCACAGTGGAAATAAAATTTAAGCATAATTCAGTCGACACTACGTGTAATATTCTATTATTTATCGGCATATTGACAACATTGAATATTCGTACATTTGATGACAGAGTAAAATCTGAATATATCACCAACCCTAAACCTGACTTATCACAATTATGTGAACAATTCCACCCTACACTTAAATCTTTACTTGTCAGATCAAAATCAGTAAAAGTTAAAGCACCTGAACCTTGGAGGTACTTTTATAAGAACATAATCTCTAGCAACTCTGACAATCCTCGTCAACTCTGGAACTGTAGTCTATGGGCCCGATAGGCCATGGCAAACCTCCCAGGAGCGTATGATACCTATTTTATTTTGTTCGTAGGAACTCTCCCAACATGAAAAACGGATGCCACTATCACGAAATTGGGATGGACTACGTGTGTGATGTGTGAAATTACGTTTTCGCCTATAACTCGGCTTCTAGGATAGATAGACACGATTTTGGTGTCTACACCCATAGTTTTAAGGATGGAAATGCCTATGTATCTTGGTTAACTTGGAACTCAAAATGGCTCTCATTGAAACCAGCGGAAATTACATTTTCTGCCATATTTTTTCACTTTCAGTATAACTAGATAATTGCCCATGGGCTTTAAGCCTTTATTGTGATATATGTAATTTAGACTGCTGTTATTGAATACCTGATGGCCATCTTGAAATTCAGAATGGCTGCTAATATTGCCAGATTTCTTATTTTTGTCAGTTATAAATTCAAAATGAACTATTCCATTATATGGCATTTAACATCAAAATGGATATACAATCAAACCTGCTCTTAACACCACCTGTCTGGAAGTGCCACCTGCTATTAAACGCTACCTTCCCAATGCAAGTCCCGATGCAAGTCCCATTCAAACTGACCTGTCTTGAGCCGGACGCAGCTAAACGCCATAGTCATGGTCCCCAGACAACAATATTGCCTGTCCATGCTACGATGACTATCACAAATGAAGTGAGTTATTGTCACAACTACTAGACTAAGCAATAACTATCAATACGAAGTTTCTTAGAAGAGTAGTCTTATTAATCAGTCTACACGATACACACAACATGTGATAGGTGCACAAATCATCTGTAGTAGTATGATAGACATAGATCTCAACACATTTAGCAATTAATAACAATAAGTTTTCTACAATGCTTCAAAATAATAAAACACTGCAAATGTTATTTCACAAAATGTTATTGCTCACCACGGTTCAATGGTAATCAAGATAAAATATTGCAAAGTTCATAGCATAAAATACCTTTCTAATCATGGGACACACCAACAATAAATGTTCAATCATCATCATCACTATCACTCCCTGAGATTATATTTTCATCAGGTGCCACGTCATCATGTTCATTTTCATTATCGGATGAGGTGATATCGTCACCACTTGGCAATCTGTCGTCTTCCAAAGTTACATTGGCATGAATCAATGCATCCTGATGATATGGTCCTTATATGTAATAATAATAATAATAATAATAATGTATATTTAATAAAGCGCCCTACTAGCAGGAGCCACTCAAAGGCGCTGTACAAATAATATTTAATATAATAATATCCCAAATAATATGTCTGTAAAAACCCTATAAGAGATTTAAAAGATAATTATTATTTATCTGTGAAAAGACCTTGAACAGGTGAGTTTTTAGAACAGATTAAAAAAATTCAAGAGACGACGCATTTCTAATATCTTCCGACACAAAGTGGGGGGGGGGGGCTGCAACACTAAACGCACAATCACCATGTGACTGGCACCTGGAATAGTATCTCACTGGATGACCTGAGTTTTCGGGATGACCTTCTAATGGAAACTAGTTCACACAGGTATTCTGGCACCATATCATTAATAGATTTATAAGTTATTAATACAATCTTGAAATGGATACGCTGTCTAACAGGTGGCCAATGTAGTTTCATAGAATTTGTCACTATGCGAGCTGCACTATTCTGAATTCGCTGACGACGATTAATGTTATAATCAGGTATACCATATAACAGGGAGTTATAATAGTCTATACGAGATGTAACAAAGGCATGGATTACAGTTACAAGTGTTTCTTGTGTCAAGAATGCTTTTAAACAGTGGATGTTCTTAATATGGTAGTAGGCAGCTCGGCATACTGATGTGACATGTTCATACATGTTACTACATTGGTAAAAAATAACCCCTAGTTTTTTTACTGAACAATTTGGGGTAATCGAAGATGCACCCATCTGAAATGCTAGTGTCTTTAGAGATTTAACACAATGTGGTGATGCCAAATATATAATATTTGTTTTATTATCATTTGAGTCATCCATAGCCGAATATTAGTAATACAATATTCTAAATTCTTTAAGGAAGAGGAGAAATTTAACTCATTGTCAGGATCCAGTGATACAGCTGTGTGTCATCAGCATACAAGTAATATTTAATCCGATATCGCTGCGCAATGATCCCAAGAGGACGGGTATACATTATAATATAATACTTTTTCACCCAAAATAAGGCTGTTTCAATGATGTGACCTTTAAAGGCATGCTGTAGTGATGCATTAAGGTTATTATTGATTAAATATTTGCTTACATGTAAAGAAACTGACCTTTCTATAACTTTAAATAAAAATGTAAGATTTGGTGCCCGTTGACCATCATTTGCACTGTGCATACGTACAATCAGGAAGAACATCGGTGCATTCGAGTCTCATAGATATTCCCATACTTCGTGAACATTCAGTGGTCCTATTTCCCGAAGCATTATCCCATGGCTTGTATGAATTGAACCAGATGCTGTGTTTTCATCAAAGTACCGAAGTCTGAGTGGAATACAAACGGGTTTCGGGTGATCTGGGGGAGAGGATGTTGGGTGGTTCTTGCAGTGCATTGGCCAATGCAATTTCAAGCTCCAAAGATAACCTATAATTCTCACAATAGCCGAATATGTTGATGAGATTTGATAATTCAGAACTATAGAATAGATGAGGCAAGGCCATGCAGAGGAGAATATATTTCGGCATCTTACAGTGACTATTTGTTACAGCTCTGCAGAGGTCCTAACCAATAGATTCCACCAGACAACTGATTTTGATGCTGACTTTACATTTTTGCTTTCCTGTAATGATGTATAAGGCGAACTTCACAAGGTTTTCAGGAAGTGTGATGTCCGAGTTATCTAGGTCCCTGATAGATGGGGGCCACGAGAGCGGATCAGAGTTACTGTGCGCTTTCTGTACATCACATCTCAATGCGAGTGCTATGTCTCTTGTCTAGTTTTTTCGTTACCAATCCATAGTGTTTATCAACTAACTGAAGTTGCTAAACTTATTTTATCAGCCCCTAATAAGTTCTGTGAACGTCATTCTATCCCTACATTTCTGCTAAATTGCTGTCTTCACCAACTAATATTTCCAATTACCGAGATAATAAATGTATCTCTAAGCTCTGGAGTGTTCTCTCCTCATTTTAAACATGCCCAAGTAAGCGCTCTTGTTAAGAAACCATCTTTACCAGCTAATGACTTAAACAGCTATAGACCTATTTATAATCTATCTTTCATATCTTAAGTATTAGAAAAAGTCGTATCCGGTCGTTTGAACGGTCACTTAAAATTGAATCACTTGTCTAATGTTTTTCAGTCTGCTTATAAATAATTTCACTCTACTTAAACCGCTCTACTCAAAGTGCACAACGACATGTCACTAAATATATATATATATATATATATATATATATATATATATATATATATATATACAGAAAAGGTCACAGCACTAGCACTAGTAGATTTATCTGCAGCGTTTGACACCATCGATTACTTATAATTGTTCTTCTAGATCGCCTTTGTGATTGGGATGGCATATCCCGCGGGCCCAACACTCACTTTGATCTACTCATTTTAACAAATAGGTCTTTATCAATACAAATAAGAACGTTCCCCTGTTTTGCGGTGTTACCCAAGGCTCTGTTCTTGGACAATTGTTGTTTACTCTATATACCACACCACTAAGCTCTCTTATTCACAGCCACAAAATTAGACCATCGTTTATGTGCAGATGGCACCGAAGTATACATATCCTTATCTACAGCAGGCACAGATCATTCTCCGACAGCGTTAGGTGACTGGCTCAGTGATATCTCTGGCTGGATGACAAACAGTAGACTACGGTTCAATGCAGACTAAACATATTTGATCGTTATAGGTACATCCAGACAACGCAGCAACTTTACTCGTTTCTTCGCTACGTCCATCCTTAATCAAAGCATCACACACCGTCACACAATTTTGTTATTTCAATTGATAATGATTTAATTCCGAAAAACATATTCGTGTGTTCGCCGTATTGGTCGCTATATTTCTCTTTCAGTCGCCAAAACCATTGCCAGAACACTCATTACTAGTAGGCTTGATTACTGCAACTCAAAACAGCACATCTAAGGATATTCTAAACCTTCAGTGTGTTCAGAACTCCCTAGCCAGAGTTGTCACACGGTCTCCTTGGTTTTCCTATTATGTCCTTTTTCAAGCTCGCATCATTTACAATCTCTGTACCATTGCCCGTCAATCTCTTTCTTCCGGAGAACCTTCGTATCTATTTTCAATGATTTCTCTAGCGTCATTGCCCAGAGGACTCCGTTCGTCTGGTTTTCACTTGTTATTTGATTCCCAGGGTTAAAACTCATGCTGGGACTCATGCTTTTTCAGTTGCTGTCCCTACTCTTTGTAACTCATTCCCTGAACCTGTTAAATCGTCAAATAGCATAGTGTCTTTCCATCACCGTTTGAAAATCCACCTTTTCAGTTTCTACTGGATCCGATCATTTGGTGATGAATTTTGCATTGTACCTGAACTGTGAGATTGCCCAAATCCCTGTACTAGGTGTGCCACTGAGCCCGATTCTATATGAGGGTATTGGCGCTATAGAAGTTTTGTAATTATTATTACATCATCATCTTAATGATTGACAGCTGACAAAGCTATCATTATTTCCGCGGTTGTCATTTGTGTAATTTATTTCGCAAAGTATGTCAATTAATCCGAACTGGGAGAACAGAGCCCGCTACAATCTATCTGTAATATGATTATGTATTTATATTTAGTATGCAGGTATGTGGCAAACCAACAAAAAGTTAAGATGATGAATAGATCTTGCTGGATGGGATATATTTACTTTTTGGGGTTTCTATTTAGACTTAGCATAAGTTAATATCTACAATTATCGGTACGTTATTGCAGTGTGTGTGTGGGGGGGGGGGTAAATGTTTTGTTTCGCAGTGGGTTCGTCCATGATCTTTAAGTTTTATTGTCTACTTAAGAGGCCTAAGCTGCATGGTACAAAGTAGTTGCACACCTGTGCGCATGACAAATCAGGGGTGTATAAACATAAAAGATCCAAATTACAACTTGTTGAACATGCTGTTAACATCTATAGGGTGGTAAACATATTTAGACAGATTGATATTTACATATTTGTTATTGCATGACATTACAGAACAAATTGGATTAAAAGTGATATCACGAAGGATGTCTTGCAGGAAAGTGGTTTTGATATAGATAGAAATCAAATGATAATCATCCTCTATTAGACGAATGCCGTTATTTATACAAAAATGCATATTCTTCGTTCACTTTCGGCAATTTACCTGTAAATCTCTCAATAGACAATTTGTGCATCGAAGTTTAGCCAAAGAAATTTTATATTTTCTTTGCAAATTTATCGTTTTCTAGGTCTGTAGTTTTAGTTAAAATTTGATTTGGCAATATGCCGATGATTTTGACATTGAATTAATTTCAGCAGCGTTGAGAACGGCGAGCTGAGTGGGGATTGCATTTCGGGCGTGTGCATAATGATGACGACTCGAGCGCACATTTCCGCCATGAAGCAAATAGACACGAACGCGTTATGACCCGATCACCCGAAACCCGGATTTAGGCCACTCGTCGGCCATTTTGCCATTGGATTTGTTTATTAAAGAAAGCGTGACCACAGGATCGGTGTTTTTTGTTTTTGTTTTGTCTTTGGCCGGTATGTGTACTGTGTGTGGCCGTCATGGGACTCCGGTGACATATAACTCGGAGCGTCAACGGTGGAGAAGTAGATGTTTTATTACAACTATCGTCTTACTAATGGATGTGTGTAGGCTCTTTATTAGATTTGACGTCACCCACCGGCCACGTCACAGCTACTTCACGTCAACGGAGTCGGCCCTGGAATTTGGGCAAATAGCGAGGAACGTCATTAATTAGAACGCTGACGTCAGCTAGTTTGGTACGGCTGCCCACTTAACAGGTTTAAGTATCACTGACTGCAAAAACTGGTTGTTTATTTTGTGCCTTTTTTGGTATTAAAAACTATAAAGGTTTCCATAACGTCGTGGCCACCTCCCGTGACGTCACCTGCTGTGAATTTGTAAGCTGTGAAAAGCGGCTGGTGGGAGGGTGACCTTATTAAACACGTTTACCTACTCCTCCCCGGGGCACCATTACCATAATTTCTTCATCATGAAAAATAACAACAAAATAAATTCGGATGATAAGAGGTGGTGATCGTTTACTAACACGCCCTGTTGAGTGTAGCCTCCAGTCTTTATGGTTTCACAAGATGTATAATCCGGTGCTTTCGTCAACTTCCAGGTGGGCATACAGTTTCTTGCCTTTCCTCAAACTAGGAACTCTTTTGATGGCTAATTTAACTACTGTCTGTACAGCTATTTGTAGGGATTGGCTGTACTGCTGTGTGTAGGTACTGGCTGTACAACTGGGTGTAGGTACTGGATGTAAAGCTGTTTGCCGGTACTGTCTGTACAGTTGTGTGTAGGTACTTTCTATTCAATTGTGTGTATGTACTGTCTGTCCAGCTGTGTGTAGGTACTGTCTAAACAGCTGTGTGTAGGTACTGTCGGTATAGCTCTGTATAGGTATTTACTGTATAGCTGTGTATAAGTACTGTTTGTACAGCGGTGTGTAGGTACTTTCTATACAGCTGTGTGTGGGTACTTCCTGTACAGCTGTGTGTAGGTACTGTCGGTAGAGCTTTGTGTAAGTTCTATCTATACAGTTGTGTGTAGGTACCGTATGCATAGATGTATGTAGGTGCTGTCTGTAAAACGTTATGTAGGTACTATACATGTATGTAGATACTGCCTGTGTGTAGGTACTGTCGATACAGCTGTCGTGAGTACGGTCTGTATAGCTGTGTGTAGATGATGTCTGTATATCTGTGTGTAGGTACTGGCTGTACCTACACACAGATATACAGACATCATCTGTGTGTCTGTGTGTAGGTACTGGCTGTACCTCAAGTGTTTAGCTACTGCATGTACAGCTGTGTGTAGGTACTGTGTGTACATGTGTGTGTAAGTACTGGCTGTACAGCTGTTTGTAGATATTCCCTGTACCACTGTTTGTAGGTACTCTCTGTACAGCTGTGTATATGTACTGTCTGTACAACTGTATGTAGGTACTCTCTGTACAGCTCTATATATGTACTGTCTGTATGGCTGTATGTAGTTACTGTCTGTACATGTTTGTATAGGTACTGTATGTACGGCTGTATGTAGGTAATGTGTGTACAGGTACTGTCTGTACAACTGTTTGTAGGTACTGTGTGGACAAGTGTGTATAGCTACTATCTGTACAGTTGCATGTTGGTACTGTGCGTACAGGTGTGTATAGGTACTGTGTGTATAGCTGTGTAAGCAGAAGTCAAACATTGACGACATACATCACGACTGATAAATGTATATTATCGTTATCAGTTGTGGAAGGTTTAGAACAATGTTGTAGACATTTTTATGTTTCGAGATTGATGGGTTGTTTGTTTGTTTGATTGAAATATTAATTTGTCGATTGATTAGTTGAGCAAGCAAGCGACCAACCGACCAAATATGCAAACTGCAAACGAGCCAGCGAGCAATTGATTAATTGACTGAATGAATGAGTGAGTGAATGAGTTTATGGCTGGAAAAATTATACGTTTCATACACCTGTCGGTCAAGAGTAAGTCTAATTAGGCTGCTATCAGCCAAATTAAAATGTTCAACTTTCTTACAAATGAGTAGAAATACGAGCCACACCAAGCCTGTAATTAGTATACCAACTATACCACGGCTGTAGATGGTATACGAGCTGTACAACGATACCTGTAGCAGAGTTCCCTGCAGACGTTGGCATGAGCACATCAAAGCTGAACATCACCCTCATCTGTGTGAGATGGTTCATTTCATAGTTTCATTATCTAAGAAACGGCGCTTAAGCTGTGTCCTAGTTGAGTTCGCGCTGAGACTAAATAATGCACTCACTCAATCACTCACTCACTCACTTACGGGCAATTTTCGCCGTATGTATGCGCTAATAATTCACCACCTTGCCCATGTCTACCAAACATAAATCTTTCTAACCGTCAGTAAAAAATAAATAAATCCCGTGACTGTGTGAAGACAGATTCTTCGAGCAACCTTTTTATATATATGTCAATGATTATTATACATTTCTGACTATTCTGGACGGCGTACACGTAACTCGCGAGCCAAGCCACTTCTTAAGTGTTTACGTCTGTAAGCTTGAAATCGAAGAGCAACATTTGTGAATGTTCGCGCCGTTAAAATAAAGCCGTTCCAAACGATAGCCTAATTACAACTGAGAGGTATATTTACTAGTTCTATATTTTCGGTTTACGTAATAAATCTATCTATTTGAAGGGGAAACAACACGCTAATCGTGGAGAGTACAGTTAAATGGGTACAATCAAATAAAATGGAAATCTAATTGTCAGTACCATTGTGTTTTGTGTGTTAACAAGCTAAAGAGCTGAGACTTTAAGACTCCTTTGTCAAAACTATTTTGTAAAACACAAACAAACACATTCGATTTTATTTAAGTAGATATGTGATAACTAGGGAACCATACTTGCAAGTTTGAAATGTAAATTACATGGTACTGAAGAGGAGATACGTGAATACCGATGAGCAATCGAACTTATTGACCGTATAAGTTTAGCAGTAAACAAATTGTTTAGCATTAGATTTTACTCGAAAACAAAGGCATGATAATAAACCGGATGCGGCTATATACGTTCTGCTATAAAATGTGAAAACAAATGCTTCCCCTATAAGCTCTACGGACAACAATAATTAGAGTAAACAAAATGTATAATAATAGCATTTGATAGGATATTAGTACTTTAAATAGCCGCGTGAGTTGCTCCAAGACGCTTTACACCGAAAACAGCGCTCGAAATTAAACAAGACTCAAATCGCTGCAGCCTCAACGGTGTGTACTTTTGGATGTAATCGATTAAATACATTGGTACTGTTCAAATCATTATTTTCAACGAGTGAAACACGATCTTATTCGCTGATCTCAAACATAGAGAAAGCCAGTAAGACTGGGAACAATTGGTGTTATGTTTCCTTTCGTGCGTGTTACCAGAGAAAACCCACTTCAGATAAATTCCCACAAAACGCGGAATGGACAGAAGCCCTCATTTATCGGAATTCGCTGAAAATTTTTTTGATTATTTTCAAAAGTAGTCATAATAATAATAATTTATATACAATTAATAAATAGTTTTATCGATAGATAAGTTTTATCGTGTATTAGGAAGCCTGACGCCCATGGTACAAAGCACTTGAACAAGATCCAAATTACAATTTTTGAACATCTTATGAACATCTAGAACGTGGTAAACATATTTAGTCATTTGTATTTGTAATTATATTTCAATTTTCACTTCAAAGAAATGGATTTTTAATTTTAATATTTGGTTCAGTTGATTACTAGTGAAGCTGTAAATGACACACTACAAGGATACAGTCCTAGTTTATAATTAGTTAATCTAATTGCGGAAGCGAAACTTATTATATTCTTACGGGATCATGGAAGATCATCGCTGAAAGTATATGACATTGGAAGTAATACAGCAGTAGATGACTATTCTTAATTGTTTTAGTTATATTGATTTGCATATAAAGTGACCAGAAAATTGGAATACTGATTATTATCTTTGTATCTCTAAGGTATAATAACAAAATGTTGCTGATATACCTACAACTTTGATGTCATTATTAATTACAAAGATGTTTCTAAGGTACTACTAGTACACGAGGGTTAGGCGAGGCTACACATGCTCTGTACCTACCATCTTGATGACATCGAGCCAGTTCTAGGTGCACTAGGGGATAATGGATATCGTGTGAGCAGCCAGTAGACACTGTTATATTGTTATATTTATTACTTCCAGGATACCAGGCGTTGCTCGGGAAATAAAGCACCCAATCGCCCTTTTCATGCCGAAGATTCCCGAAATCCTCGTTGACAAGAATCCAGCTGAAATATTTTCATCTAGGTAAAAAAAACACCGGTTGTGAGAAATTAATTAAATATATATTTTAGTGTGAGTTTGATAATACGAAATTGCTGTGTGTTTTCAAATGTTTAGTTTTTTTCATCTGAGAGATCAACATAATATGTCCTATTTGTTAGGCCACAGCTAGAAATAAGTTGTGAGTTCAATATTTTATGTTTTAAGCCTGAATATACCTTTTACATTTCCCCACAAATTTGAAATGAAGGGACGTTGAACAAACGATTATTTCAGTGAATAGTAAATCCTGCTCAGAAATTCGTCCTAGAAAGGGAGTATTTATTTTCTCACAATACAGTTCATTCTCGATTATGTTTGCAGTCACAACTAACTAATCTGCTTTTAAAATGTCAAAAACAGAAACTAGTATTTGATTTTATCGGATAAAATTCCAGTATAAGAGCTAAAGAAGATTTTAATAGGGCAAAATACTATACATCACTGCTTCCGATTACCAACATTACGGGAGAGGACTGATAAAGCTAGCCAAATTACTGCCAACTATCTTATACACATTGCCCACTGTCATTGTCCGAACAAGATTAACCTTGCACTGAAATGGATTACCGCTAACTATATTATACACATTGCCCACTGTCATTGTCCTAACAAGATTAAGCTTGCACTTAAATGGATTACCGCTAACTATATTATACACATTGCCCACTGTCATTGTCCTAACAAGATTAACCTTGCATTGAAATGCACTAATGCTAACTATATTATACACATTATTTGCTGTCATTGTCCTAACAAGATTAACCTTGCATTGAAATGGATTACTGCTAACTATATTATACACATTACCCACTGTCATTGTCCTAACAAGATTAACCTTGCACTTAAATGGATTACTGCTAACTATATTATACACATTGCCCACTGTCATTGTCCTAACAAGATTCAACTTGCACTGATTTGCTTTAGCCCAATAGTATTGATCATTCTTATAGGGGACATAAATAACAATACATGTAGCCATGTCTCATCTTTTGCGGATGATACAAAAGTCCTTCTTGCCATCACAAATGAGGATGACGTCAATAAACTACAAAATGATCTCAAAACAATATATAAGTGGTAACAAATAAACAACTTGTAATTTAATGAAAACAAGTTTGAACTACTCAGATATGGTAAAAACTATCAAAGATCTTGGTATCAAAATGAGTGATACTCTCAGTTTCACTGACTATATAGAGACAGTATATGTAACAAAGTTCGGAACAAACGCGGGTGGATCAGAAGAACTTTCCATGTCAAAGATATGCACACTATGAAAACACTGTGGTGTTGTATTGTCCAGCCACACATAGATTACTGCTCCCACTTATGGACACCACACAGAGTTGGAGATATCCAGAAAATGGAGTCCCTCTTCAGATCATTCTCCGAAAAGATATATCCAATATCTGATCTAAATTATTGGGATCGACTATCAGCCTTCAAGATATCCGTGGCCAGACAGGATACTCCGACTTGAACCGGATAGTTTATACTCTCGAACTAACTAACTAACTAACTATATATATATATATATATATATAGGGGGGGGCGGTTACCGTGAAACTGATACAATATGTAAATAAAGATACGTGAATTTTTGAAACATTTAAGAAAAAGTGTTTTTGTTTAATATGAGTGATATGATATCAACTGAATCGGTTTATGTTCAGTGGGATTTTGTGCGGGTAGCACCAATCATGTGGTAAAGTTCTTTACTAGCATGTAGGCGGTTTAGGAGAGAGAGCGCTATATAGTCTTTATTTTGTAATAACAGGATATACTTATAGTATTCGTCAGCACCTCCATTCCAAGAGATCTATCTAATACATGCCGACAAAGACAAAGTAAAATAACTGGATCCTACCTGAATACGTTGATATTCAATTTTCGTGTATGATAGCGCAATGATTTCGGTTTTATTCTTGCTCAATTTCAACATGTTGCTGTTCACCTGAATATTTCATTATGCACCTAAGATAAGATCCGTTGTAGAAAATGTGCTGGCTCTTTGACATCTCTGTTTACTAAAGGGCTTAGTTTTACGGTCACTTCCGTGCACGAGGTAAGCTAAATGGGCCGAGTGACCTCTAAAAGTAATGAAGAGAAGTGAAAGATGAAATACCCTTCTGATATAGCCCAACCGGCGTTTTAATCCAGCTGTATTATTTTGTGCAAATCAACATGAAAATCAGTGAGCACGAATAGATCCAGAGGTTGGCTGGAGAAAGAAAGAACGTGCCACTTGACCGCCAGAACTAACGCTTCAAATTGTCTTCAGTTACGCGATAATTGAATACTTTCCAACTGTGTGCTGAGTTAAGTATTCAATAACTGCCTATGTGGTCGTAATATGATCAAATAAACCAAACTTCGGCTGGTAATACACGGTCAACACACATACGTATCGCATCCGTACTTTGTATCCGTAGTTTACGAAGACGTTCAAGTGTAGATGGGAGCCAGTAGACAGTTAATGTCCAAGAGGACACAGACGGCTGATAGTCGTTTTTTAAACATTATACGTCATGTACTGAAACACTTAGTAAAACTAGCGTTTAGCCACGTGAGAATGCTACCTAAACTTGTGTTTCGCATAAACAAAAGTCGCCGTCATGTCCTAACCTGGTGTTATACAATTATAAACCTGGTGACGTTTATGAATAATGTATAGCTATTTACTTCCATCCGTCTCCAGACGAATATCTTCGCGTTGAATAGGGCCATAATTGAGCGGAATAGAAGTGTCTCTTCTCGTTGAGAATTCTTTTTTAAAATGCCGATTATAAATATTCAAGGATATCTGTCGATAATTATATAAAGGAGTCATACCCCCCCCCCCCGGCTACCCGTGGTTATCAAACGTTGTACAATACTTGCTTCTTGCCCTTAAAAAAGAATTTGCATGAACTTCCGGCTAATACATGAAAACATTATAAACATATGAAATGGTGCACTTCAGACTTTGTTTTGGTATATTTTATAGTACGTTGCTTTCATCATATAATCTGAACCAATTGATTAATTTATCAACATGATTTACTGAATACGTGAGCGCATGCGCGTGTCCTCACTCATCTGCGTGTATGTATTGGTCTATCTAGGCGCAGCCTGTTTGCCAGCTTCCGTGCCAGTCTGATTTTTCTCTTCCCAATTCCGTCCGTCTAACCCCTGCCCCACTGCCTGACCATCCCCAGCCTCCCTGCCTGGCCATCCCCCTAACTCTCTGCCTGCCTATCCCCTCCGTGCCTGTCTTCCTGTCCTCTGTCCACCTATTCACTGCCCGCCTGTTTGCCCATCCCAGGCCTGCCTGTCTTCCTGTCCGTATTCATTTCATCACTAACACCTAGGCTTATCGTTACAATACAGCCCACGCTAAGGACTTTATCTGCCGAAGCCTCCTAGAGCTATATAACATCAGCGAGCCTTAACCTAATATCGCCCTTAGTTACCACGTTGTTTACTTACGCCTCCTCGCTCTCTCCCTCAGCTCGGTGACGACATACAGAGGACACTTTAAACAGCGTCACCTTTACGGAGCTAAATTACATTGACCACCTTCTCTCAATCGGTGACATTGGTTCCCATCTTTTACATCCTCATATCTGGGTATGGTTTAGCTGCCAGTTATATAGGTCATCTGTATGTTGTTAGCTGATCAGGTATAATTACAGTTATGATGACATGGTATTACGTCACTGTATGACAGCCTCGAACGCGATTGAAACAACGACGGCGGGGTGGTCACAATGACAACGTCAACGACAAAACAACAATAACAACAACAATACCAATAATAATAATAATAATAATAATAATAATAGTTATTATACTATTTTTTATTATTACCATTATGTCCCTTCCTATAAAGCTTTTCCAATCATTCCTAGATCTATTAGTGTTTTATTAGTATTATGGAAATACAGTAAAAGTTTCCGAAAAACCGTACAAAACTATCAAAAATATAAAATATAATATTTCTTACTCCGTTTGCACAAAATAATATCCTGGTCAGGTAATGAATGCCTTCTGTAGATTCTCTAATGTACAAAACAGTGAATTGTTATTACATTAATAATGTAAAACTTTCAGTTTAAATTTGAATGCTTCAAATTATAATGCCAGCTTGTTTTTTTTAATAACCTTTCAATCTTAATCACCACAACTTTACGGCACGGATCTAGCGGTTATAAAAGATGATGTATGGCCATGGTATCATCCAATTCCACAAGTTGCTGATGTTACAGGATGTAGTTTTTTTTTTTAAACAAACCTTCCCATTCAGATCTAACCTAACCATCCCATTCACTCGAGAAAGGCCTATATCCGCCTGCAGTTTCAGGAAAACAACAAAGCTGGCTGGTAGCTGGGATACATTTTGCTGCGTAACAAACAATGGACGCTCTGTTAAAGTGTGATCCGTGTGCTTCATAACGCATTGATGATAAATTAAGATAATATATCAGGTAGGCATCATTCTTCACCTGCCGACGCGAAACCATTCGTAGCTGTTGGCATTTAGAAATCGATTTCTTACCAGATTCGTTTGTGCACGACATATGCTAAATGGGCCGATCGACCTCCAAAGGTGATGAAGTGAAATGAAAGATGAAACACCCTTCAGATATGTCCAGGCCAAGATTAGGACTCGGGTGGTAGTGATCCGTGGTCCAACGTGCTACCAACTAGACCACGGCAGCGCCAGGTTATACGACAAGGTAAGGCGTTAGGAGAATTAATTTAACTCATTGTGTGGTTTTATTATTCGTTCAGAAAAGCTCCACCTCGTATAAACATGGTTCCTGGGATTTTGCTCCGCAGAAAGCTTCCCCGTAATTGGTTATACGTTATTAATAAAGGTCACCGAAAACGATAAACCATAACATTAATAGATATGGAACCGAAAATAGCATTTAATCATTAATTAGTTATATTTTTCTTCGATGAAATATAAGCATAATTTATTTTACATTACTGTATGAAGACACCAACAAATTTATGTTCCCCCCCCTCGAGCTTAACACTTGTCACGGCATCTTTAGACTCCTGTAACACTGAGCCTACTTTAGTTTTACCTAACATAAATAGAAAATAGGGAACAATGAAATTATCTGATTAATAAAGTTATTACAGTTGATGAAATCCAGGTGAGGAATACTATATTTAACCGAAACCGTGTTATTTATCGTGTACTCATACCATAATATATAGGACGATGTCTTTCGGTGATATCTGGCCTATATCTTGTGATGAAGTGGGAGTAATGTTCCTGGCAGAATAGCGTTGCTCGTTCTGGATTACATAGAAGGAAAACAGAACGTCTGGCGGCCGTCTTCCATCAGAAATAGTCACTTACCATGGGGTTTTGCCGAGATTCGAACTCAGGTGGTAGTGATCTGTGATCCAACGCGCTACCAGCTAGACTACGGAGGCGCCCCAAACAGGTCTATGAGATACAAATTGCAGGAAGAGAACTATTTCATAAAGGATTTGAACAATGTATGCATTAAGTATTTAGAACATCTCCTTTGCTGATAAATAACAGCTCTGACTATACCAACAACAACAACAACAACAACAATTATAAAGAAGATAATAATTAACAATAATAAGAACAACAATAACAGCAACAACAATAACAATAAAGAAGATCATAATCGACAATAACAAGGATAGCCACAACAATAACAGCAGTAGCAACAACAACACAAACAACAGTAAAGATGACAAAAAGTCAACAATAACAAGGATAACCACAACAATAACAGCAGTAGCAACAACAACACAAACAACAGTAAAGATGACAAAAAGTCAACAATAACAAGGATAACCACAACAATAACAGCAGTAGCAGCAACAACACAAACAACAGTAAAGATGACAAAAAGTCAACAATAACAAGGATAACCACAACAATAACAGCAGTAGCAGCAACAACACAAACAACAGTAAAGATGACAAAAAGTCAACAATAACAAGGATAACCACAACAATAACAGCAGTAGCAGCAACAACACAAACAACAGTAAAGATGACAAAAGGTCAACAATAACAAGGATAACAACAACAACAATAACAACAATTATAACAATACATTTTTTAATGATTCCTATGAGAAATGATAGTTGTATAGAAATGGGGGAGGGGGTCTTTCGCCGTTATTATCGATAGCAAACGGGTATCAATCACTGATCACTAGCAATGCGAAGCAAATCACATACTCTCACATTTATTGGTGATCAATGAATAGAACAATAAACACCCGAAACTGTGAGTGATTGAGTTATTGAGTGAACGAGTGAGATGATAAAATTGAACGATACAAAAGAATCATTTCTCACCCCCACCCCCCTTATACGGTCATCCTGGAGGTTTAAAGAAGACGAGATTGAACCCCGAAGATGTTCAGATATTAGAAGGCTCATGATACCTGATCCTAGTATGCAGACCAACAGTCATCCTGTCCTAGATATCTAGGTCATCTGTTAGCTGAAACCTCAAGATAATCATTGTTTGTTGTCACCTTGTACTATATGAGGTAAATAATTGTTGAAGCGTGACTAGCAACTAAAGGATGACATAGGATAAACGTATAAGTGATGAACAACAAAAGCAGGCATATATATAATATATATATATATATATATATATATATATATATATATATATATATATATATATATATATATATAATATCTAAGATAACATAGGAAAAGACATTAAGGACATTTAACACCAAGTGAAGAATATCAGGAAGACAGACAAGGGAATCGAATGTCAGGTACTGTAAACATCAGTCATACAACTTAGTGTGTTATACATACTCAAACCAAAAGACGTGTAACATACGCGCGTGCGCACACCTGCGTGCGCGAAACAATTACAAACGAGCTGGCAAACAAGCAAGCAAGCATACAAACAAACAAACAAATAAAGCCTTTTAGGGGCCCGATATACCAATATACCCGATCCTTACTACAACGCGGTGACCTCTGGCGCGGGGGGAGTACGACGGGTCCCATCACAATTACAGGCCTGTGACGTATTAGCGTGGATATTTAAATAATTGCCTAACTTGGCTTCGTTAGAGCGACAATTGACTTCTCTCTGTACTGTCGATGCCTCTCTACACGTGGACTCGATCCCAGATGGCGACGGGACCCATTAGAGAGGCTAACCGCATTACGTTGGTATCTGTTAGCCGAGCTAAACCGGGTCCCGGCTTTGTTACAGCCGAGCACAAAGTGCGACCGGCGCTGGCCGCTAGCCGACGGCAAATATTAGTCGTATACCGTTATTACCCAATAGTCATTTATTTCGTATCACCTCACACGACGGGCAACTCTCTCGGGGAGCCCTAACAGTGAGGCACACCTTTGTAAATAATATATACAGGTGTTGGCTGTGGATTCAGCCGTCTACGAGGTATTGCTAGGCGGGCGACGGCGACTTGATGACATGTTAATTCGGTAAAATTTTCGCCAATAAAAAGGTGAACTATCCGCAATGCGAGCCGAAAATTTCGTTTGCGAAACGACTTTTGACGAATACCTTCGAGGAATAATTGGCGCCTCGTCGACTTCTTTGGCCAGTTTTATTTCAGTTTTTAATATCGAAATGAATTAGGCGAAACGTCCGAACCGAAAGATCGGCATGCGTTGAAATTCATCCGGAAAACACTTCGCGTCCGACTTAACGGTATTATAGATAGTACTGAATTCAGTTACGGCACTGTCTCTCTCATCCGGATACATCTAAGCGGATCGTTCTAAACACGGCTTCGGGATAAACAAGTTTACGGGGAAGATGATAACACCTCGGCTCCCGTCGTCGTGTTTATATTCGATATCTGTAGACGGATTCGTGGCGAAGGATCATCGCAATTAACGATCCAGTTGTCCATCGTGTTAATCTTCGTTTATGGTCAATCATTATTTACTTCCGGTGTAGCGGTTAATTACAAACCCCTGGAAATCGCACACCCCGGGGTTTGTAATTTCCTAGGAAATCACATCCCCCCTTGGAAATCGCACTCCCCCTATGAAATACAGTTTGATAATCCCGTAAGATCACGTAAGTTAATGATACGGATTGCATTGATCTCTTACGCATTCATAGGACCAACTATAAAGCTAACATCAATGGATGCTTGTATTTGACATTTCTCATAGTGACATAACTTACAACTTACGACAAAAGATAAGAAAAAAATCAATTTCCCGTCTACAGAATGGCTAGTTGTTGATCTATTGTTATCAGTATTTTAATTAATTAGTGTGTATGAAGGAAGTTGGTCAATAAATAATGTAAATCAAACTGTTGCTCTTATTATTATAGATTGAAACCTGACCTATGAGACGAAATACTTTTTGTTGCAATTTAAACCGTTCTTAAACACAAACATAATTAAGTTTGTACAAAAAATTAGCAGAAACAATTTGATCCATTTCTAACGTACAGATAAATGTTGTTCATATTAAAATCGTGTATGGTATATTATGAGGGGGGTTGTGGTTTCGAGGGGGATATGTAATTCCCTAGGAAACCATATATGGTCATGGGTGATTGCGATTTCCTAGGAAATCACGAGTGGGGGGTTGTAAATTACAGGGTGTGTGATTTCCTGCAACACCTGTCAGCCTTCAAACCGTAGCCGGTGCTGCTACGATAATATTAAGCTCATCAAACTGGATTTGTGGCGAGATTATTTCTCAACAGTCCCATCTTATGGAATGGAAATGTACCGACTTTTGAAAGTATTTTTTTTAATAAATCTGCTCTTAGGAATCATCGGTTCAAGTTTTCTTTTTTGGAATAAGTGATAGCCATCATTCAACATGTCTGACTAATTATTAAATTATTGTTATTTTACGGTTACGTTTATAGACGGTGTAGAGTAAATTGGCCAAGCGGCCGCTAACGGTAACTCGGCGAAGTGAAAGATGAAACACCCTTAAGCTTTAGTTAAGTCTACTGGTTAAACAATGGAGACTGATAGATAACTACTTGTTTCCATAATATTAAGGGATTCGCTATCGTTTGTTTATGGATGCCTTTTACTAGTAGAGGCAAATAAATCAACAATATTATTATTATTATTATTATTATACCATCGTATACACGTTTACGTTGCTCAAGCCGAAGGACCCGATAGCCCAATCCGGCCTAATCTTTCATCCGGTCGAGGATTATCGTTTCCAGACAACAACCATGGATACATAATCCAAATATAATCCGTTTTCGTCCCCCCCCCCCCCCATATATGGTCAGGCCGAACAGCCTGTATACAGCATCAGATCCCTAGCTAGTTGGTCGTACTCGAACTGAAATGTTTTAAGTATATCTGGGAACTATCATTCGTCATCGTAGAGGTCACGTCGTCTCGGACCGGGACATCATTAATCAGTGTGAATGTTAATGAGAAACATCACTGTTTACTTTGAATCACGATTATGACGTCAGACTACCACATCATCGTCGCTTTCGTCGGCACAAAAGCGTCAGATCCCGATTAGAAACAATCAACGCCCCCGTCACCCGATTCCAGCCGAAAGTGGAACGAATTTCGGACAATATCGTCGCCTAGTCGCTTTTCTAATCAGCGAAATAAAAGAATCCGGCCGCTTCGGGAATAAAGGATCCGACGGAATACCTACGCTTCGAAACGGCCCCGGTATATCCAGAACGCGGAGATTACGCGAAACGGCGTAGGCGAGCGAATAGAAGCCCGCTCGATCATTTTGCACCAAATTCGTACTCGTCCAAGCCATTCTCTGGCCAAGGTGACATTTTACGGAAAAGATAACCACAAATCGATTGGAGAAGTCAATTATTTTGAAGTGGCTCGCGTTGAAGTTCTTCGTATAAAGGAATATCACGCCTCATCGTCGCCATTGAGGCCGATTTCTCAACCAAAACCGGCGGGGCTTGTTGTCATAGTAACGACGCCGTGCGCATGCGCTAATTCGGTGCGGATAGTCGAAGCTATCAACACATTTTGTTCCTCTTCTTTAAGTGGTCCGATATTGTACATCCATATTCACATTGGATGTTGCACATCCGACATCGCTCGATGTCATCAAGCGGATTTATTTAGCAATCTCGTTGTTAGGGTCGAGTTCTTACAGCGTTCCGTTAAAGGCTAGTACGTTCTTACAGCACCAACGCAAATAAATAGAATTATTTTTACAGAGAACTATTCCCTAAGCCGACCACCCTTTGTCCGACAATTCGAAGTTATACCAAAATAACCGTGAATCATACATTAGTTGAATCGCTGAACTTTAGGCACCAAATTCAATATCTCAAACGGAAATAACTATTTATCCCTGGACATTTACGTGGATAGTCCAACACGTGGTGTGGGTATTTTGTCAGCTACCACCAATACTGATACCAACAGTTAAAAGTGTGACATATGGTCTCAGCCGGTGGAAGTTTCATATTAATGTAGTCATTTCGAAAAGGGCAAAGCTTATGGTTTTCCCATCTTTTCTCTTTTACAAAACTTTTTCCCCGTCGGACTAACTTGCGGGATAATCCTTGTCATACTAACCGCACATTGATAGTCAGGATCACCGTTGTACAGTGTGTACTGGCGATTGTGTGTACTTATGGCTATAATGTGGTGGGCTCTATTCCCGCAAGTGAACTTCATCGAGTAGAGTGATAATGTGTGTGAATACAAGGGGGAAGTTTTAGAGCTCAAGCTAAATAATTGTTTATCTATATCATAAGGGCTGGGATAATGTGCTTAGCGTCGAATGGATAACACGGAGAGTGCCGTATCCACGCGATTTGCAATGCTATATACGTCATAGATTATCAATTAGCGATGACATGCTAGATCTTATTGGGAAATAAAGTGGTTAATTGCTCAAACCATAATACCGCTATTAAGGATAGTATTGTAGCAACTAACATTACGGACATTCTTTCTAATGCCACATTTTACGGCGTTTCGAATTTCGTCGGATTGTTCATGTTCGACTCTTAATAATCAGTAAAGGTTATGTCTCACTGGTCAGAATGTGTGTGTGTGTGTGTGTTATGTGTGTGTGTGTGTGTGTGTGTGTGTGTGTGAGTGCGTGCGTGAGTGCGTGCGTGCGTGTATGCGAACTCGGAAGAATGGAATTGTCTTAAGAATAGTTTTTATTTTGTTATTGAGGAGTATATTTTCAAAACTTATTTACGACCGGAATAATCCTAGAAACGCAGAGGTAGATAATTCCCCTCCCCCAACGGCCTGTTATTATCCTATTACTGGGGGGGGATAGGGTTATCCTATAGGACACCTATTTCCTGTGGTCCGACTTTGACAGTCATACGGAGATGGTTGAATGAGATAGACGAAGGCCCTAAAAGCTAAGTGAACTCGGTCCCCGCCGTACTCCATTATCCAGATATTTCGTCCGTACGATACTTTGCCAGATGATCCAGAATAAATCCTCACGTCATTGACGAACATATCTGAATTGAATCAGCTGCGATAGTTGGGACTAGTTGGTTTGTGTGTTTGTTTGTTGCTTTGTTGCTTTGTTTGTTTGTTTGTTTGACTGTTGGTTTGTCTGTTGGATGTTTTATTTTGTTGTTTGTTTATTTGTTTGTTTGTTTGTTTGTTTGTTTGTTTGTTTGTTGGATTGTTCGTTAATTGTGTTTTGTTTATTTGTTGGGTCGATCATATAGCAGAGGGATGACTGCTGAAGGAAACATCCCACAAACACGGGTATGACCCGGGTTCGAACTCACAACTTGGATATTTGCAGCGCAGTGCTCTAACCTCTGAGCCATCGGACCCCCTTCTACGATACTTCCGATGGCGGGTGGGAGGTGGATTCAATACGACAAGGTCAGCGACAAGGGCGGATTCACACCGAAAGTGTTACTGCATTAGACTTCAAAGATCTCATCGCTAGCTAATGTACAATAGGGATGTGTACGCATTAGGCGTACACTCGAGTAGAAACGTAAATATGACCTAACATTCGTCCGGCAAATCAGGATCACCACAAGCAGGATTTGTATATTTGACGAGAACATCTGAGTACCAATGTGTCCGTCAAAAGATGATTTACTGCATCTCCGGATATGAATACAACCGAGAGGTTAAAGGTCGAAAATGACTCGAACCACGAATGATGGCGCGGACGTGTTTATGTAAACAATGGGAATATCTCTGTTAAATTAGTGTCATTCGATAGATATGTTTCCATTTGCATTTATAAAGTGTCCGAGTGAGGAGTAGACGTTCACATTTTGACAGGTGTTCAATCCATTGTAGCGCATCTGAAGGAGGGCATCTCTTGGAAAAGGGTAAGGGTGCCTCCGTGGTCTAACGGTAGCGTGTCGGACCGCAGATCACTTACTACCACCCGTGTTCGAATCTCGCCGTGGGATGATCTGAAGGGTGTTTCAGCTTTCACTTCGCTTCCTTACTTTTGTAAATCCGTAGGCCCATTTAGCCTACCAAGTGCACAAAAGTGGCCTGTGAAAATCAATCATCATCATCATCTCTCGGAAAAGTACAATTTGAATTGCGACATAATTCTACTTGTTTGTTTTGATTTTTTTGCATTAAAAAATTTGATAATCTGATGTAGCCGCGCATCGTTATTAATGACGAAACGTATGGGACGAAACCTATGGGACGATACGTCCGGGACGAACGGACGTTGGCTAACAATATTATACTCCTGTCCGACTTACCAACACATTTGATGTTGAATATTAATTAGCTGAATCTAAAACCGTACATCGCTTGGTTATTTCTTTAGACTTTATCACGAGACACTTTTGCGGTGAGAAAAAGAGAAAAAAAATGGCGGCCAGAGCGGAAGGGAGGCTCGTAGAAGCGTGATTAAAATTTTAACCGGCCTGGCCACGTTTTAGCATTTTATAATCGCACACCGGTGCTAACTAGTCTCATCCGATTCCTCACACAAGAAGATGTCATTTCAGAATTCTAAGTCTCTTTTCACCAATTAACAAAAAAGGCAATAAATGCATAATTGGCATGTCGGGCTGCTTATTAGCATAAACCACCCGAGGACTGGGGTGTTAGAAGGGCTGATGAATAATTTGTACGTTTGCGTATATGACCAGAGGAGCTCTAGAAGGACTGTAATATGAAGTACAAAAATGATTAAACACAAACATTTATATTTCCAATTAAAATTAGGACGTCTCGTGATCGTCTTGAGGAAAACGGCACGTAACATTAATAGGAAAATTAGTGACTTGTTGACAAGACGATACTTCTCTGTTTGCTAATAAACACAAATTTGGTTATAGCAACGCATAGAGAGCGCTATTAAACACGGCAAAACGTGAATAGATAAGGAATTCTTTCAAGTTGTCTTTTTTTATCGTTAAAGAAATAATTTAAATCGAATTGTGAATAATCCTATCTGCAATCCGTTAAAATTTCCCAATGTTGTTAGTGTAACAGTATTTTATCATTTAACAAACATTGTTCATACAAGCATTCGCATACACAATATATTAGCTTAAGCAGTAAGTGGTAATTCGATTTAAACGTTTCCTTAATAAAGAATCGATAGTTGCTAAACTACGATTCGATTAATAGGATGCGCAGTAAATGTTGAAATTTGATGCATTTCGGAAAACACGAAAACTATCAATTAAAATGCCAACGATGTCTGTTTACATATCGCTGGGATAAATCCCTCTTGATATGTTGTGCTTACCGCGCCATCTTAAAATATGCACAGAACAGGGAGCTAACAGACAATAAAATCAACTAATAATGTGAAATTTATTATAAACAATTGCAAATTAATTATAAATATACGTAGATCTATATCGAAGTAACTCACTAATACAGACAAACTCGAATCTACTACGACCTTCTATTGACTCGTATCTGGTGGAAGTGGATCGTGTTTCTGGCTGTTTTTCGAACGTAGCGTGCAAGAAAATCCGTATGGCATTCGCTCTTATGCGAGATGGATTTATCTTATCATTCGTTGTCCCATTCAGGTGTTGCCTTGAAAGCTCGACCTGAATTGGCGTGACTCGTGCTGGAATAAACCCACCTCGCACTGGAAACAGCGGCAATTTCTTTGTCGTCTAAACCCTTTCTGGCTTCTTGAAAATCCAACCCTTTTATTTAGTATACTGAATGACGTAAACTTATTATGTAAATTTCATTCCAATATAACGTACTATCTTATTATATAGTTTAATGCTATTATTATTATTATTATTATTCCTATTATTATTATAAAAATTATTTATTATTAAGCGACAAGCTTCATTATTTACTCGGTACGCGGTCGGCATGTTCAATCAAATAAAATGGCCTATATTCTATACGTATAAAACATGTAAATAGGTGGGTTGATTGGGAAACGCCTTTCGTTTCGTGTTAATCAAATATATATTTTTGTCTTCTAGGAGATGAACAGTAATATTATCTGAAACTGTACAATGAGACTCATCACCGATTAAAAATTCGACCAATGTATATAATACAAATTGATTTAACTTTGCCACCAATATATTATATTATTAATTTTGTTCATGCTGTAAAACAAATATCCATATAGGGTATTGTATTGCGTTGTATTGCATATTTACACCGAAAATAAATCCGCTAAGGCGGTATAAATTGCGTTATACCAGCACAATGGCGACAAACAAAACAGAAAGCGCGCTCAGGACAATAAGCCTTTCGCCATCACACATAAAACAATTACGTCATAAATACCCGCTGGTATCCAGTTACACTAATCGTGTTAATGTATCCCACTGTCTGTGTTATGCGTAACTATGTACATGCATATATATATATATATATATATATATATATATGCGAATCTTTCCGCAAAACTATGCTAATGAATAAAACCACTATTGTCATTAACTGAATTAAATTTAGGTAACATTAGGTAACCTTTGGTAAAGTTACGATGTAATCGTTAGCTGAAGAATCGTTTAAGAATCGTGCCTTGACCTCGTCCTAGGTGGCAATGCACTCCGTATTGATCCGTGTTTGCGGGGGTGTTGTCATCAAGTCGTCCATCATAGAACACTGACTTACCTCGTCCCATCTGCGGTCTACCTGCCCACCAGACGTCAGCCAGAAGCCGGCTAATAGTGGGTGGATCTTCGGGCACGGGACATCAGCGTCACCTATCGCCAACAACCTGTGGCAAGGGGCCGGGAATAAACTTAGCCGCCTTCAAATCGTAGCCCAGCAGAGTACACACACGCACACGCATACAGACAGACAGACAGACACACACACACATACGTACGTACATACACACACGTACGTACGTACGCGCGCGTCTCGTATAACGTAGGCGGTGAAAGCGGAAAGCCTTTATATAGGGGTGCATGGGGAATGAGACGAAGCAACAGAGAGATACAGAAACATCATCAACTTGGTGATTACTGTCAGTAGCCGATAGCGAGTGAGTTCATCACCAATACCTTCACCGCCTCCAACAGCAGCAGAGATATAGCAAAGATAGATAGCATAGATAAGAATCCGGGTCCGTTACAGCCGAAACAAGACAACAAGTTAGGACGGGACGAGAGCGCGCAGGGACGAGGACGAGCATAAGGTCAAGGGCAAGGACAATCAGACGGGCAACGACAAAGAAGGAGGTGATCCGGTGGGAAGAGACGTCAGGCTCCGGAATTTTCTCGGCCATTGCTCTACGGGTGGTTCTAGTCGCTCGCCAGACGGGAATAAAGTTCGGAGAGATGAAGTTCGGCCGCAGTTCGGATTGTGCGAGGAACGGCGCGCTCTGCGCAACCGGAACTACGCCGAACTCCGCCGATGACGCGACGCGGCCACGCGATATCAGGAATTACGTTTCGTCATCAAGTCCGAGTTCCGGTTACGTCACGATCGTGGCCGTGGTGGCGTTGGCCCTACTGTGCTGCACGCTGCCACCGGTCGAGGGCGCTTCGTACCTCGGTAAGTGATTGTTTTTATGGCGAAGATATCTTCCGCGCGTCTCGGAAAAGACACGAACAAAAACAAAACAAAAACCCGCATGGAATTGTCCTCGGCGTTAAATATCAACTTTTCCCGAGTACCGTTTCATTCGTCCGCTTACGGAACAAAGCCAGTTAATCGTTAAAACGCAAACAAGGCGCGACTCCCCCTAAGCTAATCAGCGGAGATAACCGATTCAAGTGCATTATCCAACTGATTGCATTACTAATTACTGGGCGGTCTAAAAACATAAACCCGGAGCATATTATTAAAATCGAGCGCTCTTCTTTGCTGAAACTTGTTTCTTATGTTTATATTAAGCACCAGATGTCGCCGTAATTAGATGGCGCTTCCGCTAATATTCTGAAATAACATCATCATCATCATCATCTACGAAGCTCGCCAGTACCATATGATAAGGAAGAAATTTTCCGCTTCCATTACGCATGGGATTACCTACGATAAAAGGATAATTAAATTACGTATCGGGAAATACGTTGACAATGAAAGGAACAAAATCCTTATTAGGGCAACGCCAAAATCGTGAGAAACATCTGTATGCATGCTTTGTCAATTGGAATCAGCTGTTAGGTCGATGAACAAAGCAATAGTTATATCTATTTATGTAAACAAAAACGCCTGATTATTATTATTATTATTATTATTGAAAAGGTTATACTACTATTAAATGACACTAATTCATTATTAGTTTGTTCCACCCAAGCCTTTTACTTGATATAATATATATATATATATATATATATATATATATATATATATATGATTTCAAATGTAATCTGAATACCCATCCAGAGTCTGAAAGTTTGTCGGTTTTCCTTTAATAAATGTGACCGGGGGAGGGGGGGAGGAGGGGATGAGTAAGTTGCCATGTAGGTAGATAACTTAATAGAATATTACAGTTTATAGCTAAATTAATAATTATCCCCCGACTGAGTCCTATTATTAAACTTACCGTACGATTTATAAATAAGAATTCACACAACCAGTCTAACCCTTTCATCTAATTAGCTTCATGGCTGGAAAATGAATAAGCAGTTGGTCTCAGAACTTAAATATCCCACACCCACACTGCAAGGATAATCTCCCAGTGTCCTGATATAATATATTATTGTTTTGGCATAAAAATGGGCATAAAATGATTCGATCGCTCCAATATAATATCACCCTCTGAAACTTGTGAACGAAATGACTACGCGCTATGTTGATTACCTCTCCCTCTCCCAGTTTATGCATCCTAAATTTCCAGCTCGATGACGAACCAACAAATCCTACACGATATCAGTAATCGATCTGCGTCACGCTTGTTTATTTATAGCTCAACAGTGAACTGTTCGGTATAATGGATATTGAATTTCACCACCTCCCCCCCCCAAATTATTTGTAATTGGTATCAAATATTCATGATATTAGTTCATAAGTTCAAATAGCCTCCAGTAATGGCGAGCATTTGGTGTCGATGGAGCTTTATGCAGCTGAGGTTCAAATATTAACCTCTGGATTAGATTTACCAGTTAAAATGTGTTCTGGATTGTTTTGGTTTGTTTATATTGACTATTACACGTGACAGTGACACGTGACACGTGACTCGAATCTATTTTGTTTTACTAGAGTTGCGCTACTATTTTCTTGCACCTTACTGGCGAGTGGATCGTTTAAACCGTTGGAACGGATTCCTCGTTGGAAATCTGAATGGGGCTTTCTGGATTGTGTGCCCGATAATTGTCGTGATATTAATATTTATTAATTGATAAGGAAGTTCCCGAGTTCACGTTTTATTCCCGCGTCCACGTACGCCACCTGCTTACGTCACCGTTACCATTAAGCGATCGAGGCGCCTCCGTGGTCTAGTCGGTAGCGCGTTGAACCACAGATCACTACCACCTGAGTTCGAATCTCGGCGTGGCCATATCTGAAGGTTGCTTCATCTTTGACTTCGATTCATTACCTTTGAAAGTCGCTCGGCCCATTTAGCCTGCCATGTGCACAAAAGTGGCCATAAAACATCAATCATCAATCATTAAACCACCATGTAGCGTTAAACACGCGGGAAATGTTTACACCGGGTGGGAAATACTACACTATATCGGAATGTTAAAGGAAACAGTCTCCAATTACCATCCCCCCCCTATGGTCGTTGCAGTACAATATTACTGTTATCGTAACTCACATAATTCAGAAAGAGGATGTTGACACCGCCAATAGGGTCACGTGATGTGTCAACATTTTCTATCAAACGTTTTAGAATTAGAACGTGCAGACTTTTCAAAGCATGTATTTAGCGCATTACAGGTAATATGGTCACGGATCATTATCCACGCGATCATGCGTGCTATCATATATATATATATATATATATATATATATATATATAGAGAGAGAGAGAGAGAGAGAGAGAGACATATGTGCGTGCTCTCATACACGTCGACTTTTCTGTGTTAGCTATTCCAGATATGGGCCTATAACCGGACAAATGTCGAAATTCTTCCACACTTTTCTTTGCCTTGTTGTTCTGACGTTGAATGTGGTGTTTTATTTATATCCCGATATGAAATGGAAATGAATATGATCGGTGATATTCCAGATCGGGTTACCTGATAACCAGTTATAACTGTTTTACACAAACAACATCGTCCCATTTGATCCTTAGAATATAATCATAACCTTTGTAAATGACTGCGGCCCGTTTGACAACTGACACTCGGTGTCACGTTTGTTTCGCAGCTATTTTGTTTTAGGGATAATTAAAATATAACAAAGCCATAGCTGCACAATACTTTTTGGTTGACGCTAGGAAAATTATGGACCAGAATCATGATTTTCAGCGGATCGTCAGCACAGAGCTTTGCACAGGTAGAGTTTCATGCTTAAATGCATTCGCCCTCGCGTACATAAATACGGGTAAACGCACACACACACACACACACACACGGTTGGTATATTACCTATTTACCAACAAAATGAATTCGCTTTCACTGTTTGTCCTACCTGTGTGTGTGTGTGTGTGTGTGATTGGTCCCGTTTTGTTGTGTAGGTGGGTGGAGTTTTTGAAGAATTCTCCATTTGGTAACAGTGTTAGCTTTGTTATTATTAACTTAGCTGCAACAACAGAGTAGACAACAGACATATGACGTACAGTAATACCTTTATAAGTGGACTATTTGTGGAACAGAACTGGGATTATTTGTTTACGTATGGTGGTTGTCCATTTACAGAAAGAATAGTCATATTAATACACTAGATATAATATACCTAACACGAATATGACTCCCATTCCCCAATATGTGTGTGTGCGCGCGTGTGTTTGTTTGTGTGTACGCAAACAACATGCTGTGTGGGGATTGGTATTTAGCAGTGCATAAAAATAGACTGGCGCGGATAATAATAATAATATCCGCATATGTGGATATATATATATAATTAATTGATCATAAAAATTACCAATTTCGTGTGTGAACCAATTATGTCTGATCCGAGCATGCGCGGAGTGACCACATCCAATTTCGCCGTGCGATATACTAATACACAATAAGTGATCTTTTGCCTTATGGATAACGATTGATAAAACAAAGAGTTTACTGAATCTTTGTTTGTATCTTTGTATTTAATTTACAAAAGCCCCAATTTTTATTAGTGTTAGAATTTATCGCACATTTTCTAGGCAAAGATTACAAAAGTTGGCAATTAAGAAATCCTCTACAAATACGAGAATTGCGATTAAGTCGATTTGTGACGTGCTATTGCCTTTCTACACTCTCCTTTCACACACACACACACACACACAAACGCACAGTAGGATGATAAAACGTACACTCTGAAGGCCCCCCCCCCTGCATTACCACCAATCGCCAATCGTAATTTTGATTGGTTGTGATAGTGCCTTTTTACACGCTGCTCATACACACACGCACACGCACACCCAACCCCCCTCCACACACACACACACACACACACACACACATATGAACGCCATGGGAAGACGAACAAGACACCCCCTACTCATTAAACATGTACATAAAACATGAAACAAGTGATAAAATAAATCTCGCGACCGGAAATATGACATCTCGTACAGTATGATCGGTTGATACAGAGAAGCTGGCCGTATCCAGAACTGTATCCATAACTGTATATCCATTAGATTAATTATAATAGATAGGATTTTGTTGAGAGTATAATTGATTAATATTTCATTTTCGACCGTTATCCGGTAACCAACTATTAGTAATAATAGCAACAAGAAGCTCACGCATCCGATACCGGTCTAATGTGGCAAGTGGGTAACTGGTAACACACACACACACACACATACACACGCACGCACGCACACACACACACACACGCACCCACTCACAAACTGCCAGCGGTAAAATTCCAAGGACAAATGACTTATAACGCGTAATGATATTAATAATTAATCGACGTCATGCTTTAAGAGAATTTCTATATTTTTTTTAGTTTTTCACTCGTTCTCGTCAAGGTCACATCGATGGCATTTCTCGTCTATATATGTTTATACGGGTGTGGGTGAAGTGGGGGGGGTGATGGGTGATGGGTGATGCCGTCCAGTAAGTTTCGGAAACGAAGACTTCGGAATTGTGCTTTTGTAACATTTGGTGATCGTTTATTGGATAGATTGGCCATTAAGTGACTGAGCACTAATGATTCACTCTCTCTCTCTCTACCTCTCTCTACCTCTGTTTTATTGTTGGTAGAGTGTTGTTACAGCTATATATTACGTGTATATTTCCATATCGTGACGCTATTTAGTACGCCTTTTGTAGGGTTTTTTCCCCCAATTATTCCGTATACCGAAGGACGGACAAAATAGATTACCGAATACCACTTCGTTCACCTTTCACTCACACATCCACCCCCGCCATTAAGCCGTACTTTTAAAGGGAGGGGTGGGATCGGGGCGGGGCGGTAAATTTTACGGACTGCCGTTGTTCCTCAGTTTTGATATTGTTCGTCGCTACACGCCTTTATAATCATTAGTGCTATTTTGACCGCTCTAAGCCCAACAATGGACTCGATTGGTGTTGAGTGGACGGGATGTTTGGCGAAGGAGAGATGTCGAACACATCGCGTTATCGAAGTCTACATCGTAAAGTAATTTGCTGTCAGAAGAACGCAGCATCCGTCGGTGATAATTATTGTACGAATAAGACCAAAACTGTCAGTTTCCGGGTGGCATCATTTAAAACCCGACGGAGACTGGTCCCGAGAGCTGAGCCATTGTTAGACGCCTACGCGTCATTCATTAACATAACACAGAGGGGGTGGCGCTCCGATTACGCAGTGGTTAGCGCATTGCGGTACAAACATCCAGGTTGGGGGTTCGACCCGGGCTTACACCTGCTCGGGATGTTTCTCTGATGATTCGTCGCTCGGCCATTACTGCCCCGGGTGTGACCAGTGACGAGGCTAAGGAAATCTACCAATCATGAACGCAAATAATTTGCAAGGCATGGTGCTATGGTGAGGTATCATTCCCCCAGACCCGCTCTCCCTAAACAGCTGTAACGTTATATATATTTGACTTTTCAAACGCCTCTTAGACCAGCGAGCATTTCTTATGAAACCGGAAAACAAACATTGGTAATAAAGAAATTTCCCAGGATTATGACTTAAAACGCTGAATCTCAGGTGAAATATTTCTGGTTGTCGTGAGCTTGTCGGCATTATGTGTGACCATCAACTAGCTAAGCCTCATACAAACAGGTATAACTTCACTCGGAATAATTAAGACTAGGACAGGTTTATTCAATCTCAGACAGACTGACTCGTTCTTTGGCAAATCTCTTCGATCTGGAAAAACCTGCGTCTCACTCACAAACTGACTAATTCGTCAACACCCAGACTGGCGTGGCACCGCGGAAACAGACTCAACGTCGGCTAGAGCACCTAACTTAACAGGTTGCTGTTACCCAGTACAACAAAAGTAAAGACCAACTTAAGTCTTTTAATATATCCTATTCTATATAATAAGTAACTCAATAGTTCCCACAGCAGGACAACAATTGGCATATACAAGAGCAAAGAATAAATCTTCCTCACGCAGGTTAGAACAGACTGGGTCAGAGATTAATATAGAGCTTCATTAATGTCATCTAACAGAATCCTTCTGACAGCTAAAGCGCTTTGAAAGCAGCTTTAAGAATTGTTGTTCAAAATCTGAAACATGTCTTCCCATAATGATAAAGC
>JAODUP010000432.1:210000-275000 GCA_025642065.1 Paralvinella palmiformis | reverse complement strand
TAGAGATCCCCGAGGCTACCAGCACGACCAACAAACACTGGTGCACGCGTAGGCGCATGCGTACACACACATACACACACAGAGAGAGAGAGAGAGAGAGAGAGAGAGAGATGTATACACGAATACCCCGTCTTACGTCATTAATTGGTTCCAAAAACCGTGACGTAACCCGTGTCTTTCGATGTAAATATTATAGTTTGTGTATACATTTTGTATGCTATTTTATTGTTAATTTATTTATTTCACGTCTTTTTACTATGTGATGTAAGGCGAATTTACGCAGCGGAAATGACGTAAATTACTTTTACTATAAATACAGAAGAAGAAAAATCAGTTATCTTCAAAGTGGTAAATAAATATTCAGCTAATAAATATTTTGTAGACAAACATCGGATTAGCAATCTCTAAATATAGGCGTGACATCAGTGGCTGCGCCTTTTGGATATGTCTGTAAAGGATGAAGGTAACACTTAGCAAGTTGATGTAGAAAATCTATGACCTAGTATTGGATATACCGTCGAGTTCGGTTGGGATATACGTGAAGACCTATCGTGGAAACGCGATACGGGAAGAGTAAGTATTGCGCTTTCTCCCATTCTGCGTTCGCGCATAAACTGTGGACATCGTGCGTTATGCTGAAGTCACACCCCCCAGAAGCCCTATGTTATCCATCAGTCGCCACTGTCAAAAACCCGAAGTGGGGAACGTGAGCAAACCTTTGGACCGTTGCCGCTTTAGAGAAGCAAACAAAACGCCACAATTTCCGAGGACAAGTTAGCTCATTTATCTCAGCGAAATAAACCCGTAAGATTCAACTCATCGCCGTAACATTTTGTTCCACTTCTGTTAATCACTTCATCATTTTGTTCCCTGTCTGTCCACGACATTTTTGTATCATTTCTTTCCTTTGAGAATGTACAAAACTGAGCAGTTTCGAGGCCAAACATTTCCTCAATTGGATGATGATTGCTGTTTTAGAGCTACTTTTGTGCACATCAAGGCTAAATAGGCCGAGCGACCTCCAAAGGTAATAAAGCGAAGTCAAAGATAAAATAGCCTTCAGATATGTCCACACCGAGATTCGAACATGGCTGCTAGTGATCTGTGGTCCACCACGCTAACGCTAGACCACGGAGGCGCCCTTTCCTCAGTTGGACGCTAATAATAATTGGACATATTCATCCTACACAAGAATGTTGTTGTTGTTGTTTGTGATGTTCTTGCGCCGTTGCTGTTTAAAAAATTTGAAGAAGGACAACAGCACACGGATTCCACGACTCCGATAAACAACAATCAGGGCGACAGACGTTCGTCGAAGACACACACGTGATTCTCTTTATAGGCATCATGTCGAAACGTGGACTCGAATAAAGACAATTTACGCACGATTATCTTAAACCGAGAACCAATCAAACGGGATCCAGAAGGCGGCTGGCTCGCCTTCGGGAAACTATTCGGAACCCACAACCGGGACGTACATCGTCTGATTTCCGATGAGTAGCCGGAGACGTTTGGTAGCAGATAACTCACCCGTTGAGGACCGAAAAGGAAATGAGAGAGGTTATTGCTGGATCAGCAAATTGTTTTCTCTCCTTGCTTAACCCGTGGCTATTATTCTAGCCTTGATGTAAATGGTGTTTAGAGCAAAACCGACGATTCTTCCTCCTTATATGCTTATATATATATATATATATATATATATATATATATATATTGTTATTAAATACTCGTAAAAGAACAACCAACAGTTGAGTAATTATTCGGCTCCTGATATCAATCCAGCTTTTACGTTAGCTTTAAGTTCTAAATTAGAGTACCATCGGGAGTACCTCTCCTACTGTGATTCTGTTTATACGCGTTTATGCTATTTCTTGATTTGACTTAGACACCTTAAAATATCTTGTTTCCCATGGCTGACTCAACCCACTTCTGAGGGCTGACTCAACATTTCTTTATTTTTCCTAATAACGATATCTTCCCGATTTCATCTTCGTTGGGTGGCAGCAACGCAGTGGTATTATAACACGCGTCTAGCCAGACACCTAAAGCACGGCAAAATGCAGAAATGCCAGAAAAGGGCGCATATTTTGCCAAACTTTTGGAAACAAAAATAAAAGCCAACCAACCTACCTAACCATTTTTCGAAAGAGAAAATCAATAATGGGGAAACGATACATTTTAAGTTGCATTATTTTGACCAAAAAACCCAGACATTGCGAGGGGTCGTATTGGGTCCGAACTGAAGGCAGCCGTCGCAGGCCAATCGGCCATTGCATTACTGGACCATCGCGTCGCATGTGGACGTCGCATGGCCCAGGGAACGAGCGTCACGCCGCGTTAAGACCATCCGCGTTATAGAGACGGAAGAGGAAGGAACAGAAAAGCGCGAGATAAACCGGAAGAGTAATATCTGCCATTTAAAATGTCCACACGATGTTTGGCATTTGATGGAGGCCGAGTTTGTCTCGTTACCAGAATAAAATAATGAGAGCATCCCCAATTTGGACCGCCACCTACTAATATTAACGAGGTACGGAGTATTTACTATTCCGATTTGGACGGCTATTAGCAATAGGGATCCATTACTCTCTAAGTTTTCATTTTGCCATGCAGCGGAAACTTTTATAGCGTGATAGCTGGCTGTTAGACAACGAACGACAAGGCGACACCTGGTGGCTGCATTATGCTCGTTGTCTGTTGACAATAGCCCGTCGACGCGGCGTTCTTCTGGCAAACGGCCGAGATATTCGATTGACGTCGCGACGAGATTAAATCCAGAATTGAGACAATCCGCTTCATTCGTACCGACCAATTCAGTTCTCATCCCCAGCCATGCGCAGTTCGTTCCGCGTTGTTGTGTTCGATGGAGATTTCCCGCTATTCGTCTTCCATTTAAGAAAGCTAGTTTACGTTTAGACTGCTCGTAGATTGGTTGATTGCAATTGCGGCGCGACCATATGCTTTCTCGACGACTGTAAGCCGAGTATTATTACTCCTGCAGTCTTCTGGGACTTCGGTCGGGTGTCTAAGAACACATCGGACGTCTGAATCGCAAGCAGTACGAACTTGTTGCACACAGCTGGGATGCGTTGTCAATCAACAAACGGTTGATGATGTTGATAGATGGCATCGTATTGATTTCTCCCACTTAGAGGTTCCATCGCCCGTCCGGATAATGGCATTCCTCATGCCTCCAGGCCTTTGGGCATGTTTCTACACCTGTGCGTGTATGTGAATGTGTGTGTTTGTCAATGGCTCTAGGTCTCTATGCCTTTAGACATGCGGGCAATATTCGACTACAATATATCTTCGTATATGTACATTATTGGAGTATCGCTTTTAGCTCGTAGCAGTTTACCCCCCGAGCGATAAGCTAGTGATTCAAGCACATTGCATGCCTCTTAATATCTCGTCGTTATTACAGCTTCAACGTGATTGAGAGGGGCGACATGTACACATGGCGGTATGATCCTTGTGAATAATGAATGGGAAGCAGGTGTACATTCATTATTATAACACTTGCATACGATGATTTGTCGATTAAGACAAGTTTAAAATGTTAATTAACAATATTACCACACCCCATACACTGTACGATGATGGCAAGGAGAGAGGGTGTACCTTTTGAAATATCTGTATACATGTGTATTTATGTATGCACGCTTAAACGTGTCTATTCATACACATGCATACATACTCAGTGGTTTTTCGTTTGTTTGCCTATCTGTTTGCCTGTCTGTTCATCCGTTTTTGTTTGTTGTTTGTTTGTTGCTGTTATCAACGCGTTGTTGCTGTTACTAGAGCGTGCCAAATTAGATGAGGGACCACGGGATGACAGAATGTAATATTGCGGAGATAAAATTACTTCTCTAAAGATGAGATGATTGTTGGGGGAGTTACTTAGAATCACGTTAACAAAACTGAGCTTTTAGTGTAATATTCGGAAATCTAATCACCAAGCTTCGTCTGATGTATTATTATTATTATTATTATTATAATATATATATATATATATATATATATATATATAAAAAAACAACACCGAGATTACGTACTGAACCTCGGTACAAACACCGGGGGTGTCGTAAGTTGCTAGCACTGTACTGCGTGGATTGGTGCATATTTCTCTGTTCACATGTCTAACGGTTTGCACGTGGTCGCTTTGGTGGGTATACGTGTTGTGTGTATCAGGAGACAAGCACGGTTGCGGAGTTTAGATAAGTGAGTGAGTGAGTGAGTGAATTGAATACTATTTTGTACTTGCCATTTATTCAGTCAGTCAGTCAGTCAGTCAGTCAGTCAGTCAGTCAGTCAGTAAGTAAGTCAGTCAGTCAGCCAGTCACCCAGTCAGTCAGTCGGTCATTCAGTCAGATTACCATCTATCCGTCAGTAGACGATACACGCCAACAAGTCAGATGATGCACAATTCAGATCAATAACAACTTGTCAAGCCGATATATATATTGGTGTCATATTTCTACGCCATTGTCAGCGATCCAGCCAATTCAGTGTGTGGTGAGATTAATTGGCCACCTGAGGATCGTATCGCTCGATTCGGAAATATAAAATCGAATACAGGTAACTCGACTTGAACACCTGTAAGTTCAGCTCCATTCAGATCAGTTTTTTTAGGCATCGAGCATACAATTACTGTACGATATTGAATGGAAAAATGTCTGAAGCGTGAACGTTCTAATAAATGATGAATGAAACAAATGAATAATACATACTACTATACGCTTTCTTTGATACACACACATACACGCATGCGCGCACTAACGTAGGGGGGCGCGTGCGCACAAAAACCCACCGAAACACTATATATATATATATATATATATATATATATATGTTTATTGTAGAAAATAGTTTATGTCCGTATTAAATTTGTATTAAGGCCTAGAAGAATTTGTATATTCCATCTCAGATACATTAGGCAAATTATCCGATATCTGATATCATGTTATAAGATTTCCAATTATTGATATTATAAATCAACGTTAATTAGCCATTAAGTAGTACCTACCGGTGTAACATAACGTATAATATTATAGAAAACGTGTTATAAGGGAACTGGTCGGATTGGATAAGTGCACACGCGCGCGCGCGAGCACACATCCACACACCGACACACACATATACATATATAAACAGGCGGATGAGCTGCAACTTACCAGTTGCTGTGAGCAGTTAGAGACTACAGCCAATAAAATAATTTATTCTGGCAGAACACTTTTCTGTTTGCGGGAGAAAAAGATCCGCTGATGAAATAATGACTCTATTTAGTAATCTGAGCACTGGAGTACTGATTCGATTTAACTCGGCTAACAGTTGCTACATTCTGCCCGCTCTCTCTCTCTCTCTCTCTCTCTCTCTCTCTCTCTCTCGACTGCCCCTCCCTCAATCTCTCGCTAGCTCTCTCTCTCTCTCATTCCGTCTAATGTCATCAACTTCTCAATTTTCCACGGGAAGTAAGCGAGGAAAAACCTCACAAAAGGCATACTTAGAATTATTCATGTTGACCTAACACATCCGTAGTGCGTTAACATCATTCACGGGCACATTCTGGCCCTTTGTTCTCTTGTTATTCGTATCGATACTTCTATGGTTATGGAAGTCCGGTGGTGTTGTTATTCTGGGTTATTTCCTTGTCCGTGGCTGGAAGGCAGCAGTCGTACTTTAATTGGTGGTGGCTTACAATCCAGTACCCGCGAAATAATGAGAAAAGCGAAGACATTCGCATTGGAGAGAAGATCGAGTATTTTCACACAAACAATGAAATGTTTGGTACATTGATCTATTTGGTTGGTGCTACGAGATAAAACTAAATATTAATGTCAAAGAGTTCGGGTCTATATAAATATAATAATTGAAGACAATGCAGTCCGCAACGCCACCAATTTCTATTAACACTTTGAATGTACAGCAAACTGGTTGTGGACTCCCTAAGAAGCGAAAATAAAATCATCCTTAGTAACCTTTTATTTATGTAAATGTTATGAAGATGGGAAACAAGTTAACGTAAGATGCGCCAATCATAATTCTTCTCTTGGTCTTAATACATTTAGTTAAGAAAAACCGAAATATTTAATTAATATGTTAGCAAATAACAGATGCTCCTACTCAGGTTAAGTAAGGACTGGAACTCGTCACATCCTTTGCATTCCGAATTTGACATCGTTACGGGTGTCCCAGAATGAGAACCCATTCTTCGAACTGAATAATCATGACCCGCACTTTTCTCCCGTTATCCCGAACAGATCCAGACTACGCCTACACGCGAGTGGATAGGAGGTCCGAGGACAATCCCGAGCTACTTCAGAAGGTGATGATGATCAGCAGGTTACTCAGGGGTAGGCAGCTGGGCGTCGCCTCCGGATTGCTTATGCCCGTTCATCGTCAGCTCGGCGACCAGGACGCGATGAGGACGCGAAAACGTGGACCGACATCCTGCATCAACAACTGCCTAACCGGTGGCATGTCGTTTGTCCGCTGTAAATCGATGTGCCATTGGTGAGCTCCAACCAGTAAGCATGCCTTAATTACGTCGTTTGGACTTACCGAACGGGTCCTACGCCACCGGGATAAGTGGCATCTACTACTTATATCTAAATAGCAACCGGTCACTTGAGAATGCATAACCTCCTTGTTGAATATATTTCGGCTCGTTTTGGTCTAGATTCACTCGGTATCAGTAGCATGTATATATATATATATATATATATATATATATATATATAGTGCCGAAATAATGTATACAAAATTCATTAAACGTCATGTGTGTGTATTAAGCGCCCGTGCGGCTATTTGAATGGTTGAATAGTGTCCAGTTAAATTTATACAAGATATTTACTGTCAACATCTAGACCCACACCCACCCCCCGAATGTTATTATCCCTATATGTTTTATATAGTCCCCCGGATTATATAATTGATGCGACTAAATTTGAGACGACCCACACAATGTCTTCTTGGCATTTTGCAATTAAAATTTCGAGCCAAGCAGCGAGTTTTATTAGTAAATACCCAAAAAAAATGTATTCTAAAAAAAAACGAAACCGACGAATGCGTATTCCCCCGATTTACCGGCTTTCATTATGGAACAACGCCTTACATACCACTTGTGTGCATAATTATGAGCATAAATTCTGGTAAAGGAATCGCATTCAGCCAATTTACTCAGCCTTACCCGTGGCTTCGTTCAAAATAATAGCTAGTAATCATCGCCCCCCCCCAAAAAAAAATGAAGTGAAAAAAAACAATTAAAAAAACTACTGGAAAATCACAACATAATTTTTTTTTAGGTGTCTAATTAGTGAGGGCAATCTGAATGACTGGCGCCTACCAGGAATTGTTAGCCGTAAACAAGATAATTATTTCGTCACACCTGTGTTTTCCATAAGACGATAAACGTCAACAGAAATTTAAAAAAATATTTTAGTAAATTGGCTAATAACTCCTGTATCTCAGCTAGGCAGATGAAAGCTGTGAACAGACTATATGGACGATTCATCGGAATACCTGGATCTTTAGAATATCGATGTATAATGTTTTATCTCTGTTGAATGTGGGCACCTCCGTGGTCTAGCGGTAGCGTGTTGGACCACAGATCACTACCATTCGTGTTCGAATCTCGGCGTGGGCATATCAGAAGATTGCTTCATCTTTGACTTCGCTTCATTACCTTACGAGATCGCTCATTTAGCCTAAAATATGCACAAAAGTTGCCGTAAAACATTAATCAACATCATCAGCATGTATCTGTAAAACCATATATATGTGTGTATATATATTGTGTGTGTGTGTGTGTGTGTGTGTGTGTGTGTGTGTGTGTGTGTGTGTGTGTGTGTGTGTGTGTGTGTGTGTGTGTGTGTGTGTGTGTGTTAAGTAGCTAAGACAAAACTATCATATTGGTACTTTAATAATATTTTAACTCCTGTTATGACAAAAGGAATATCATATTGTTATGGTGTTGTTTGGTACAATGTCATTTAAAACCCCAACTGGAGCCGTTAATGCTGTCAGGGAAACTCATTGAGTTTCAACAAACATGCCCACGTCGTTCGGGACCTAATTGGTCCATGTTAACAGTGCTACATGGATGGTGCTATTTTTCGAGCGATGGCGAGACGATTGACTTCGCTGAACCGCTTTCGGTCTTCCGAGGACACGTTCCAACCGAATATGATACTTATATCGAGCTGAACTAGCCATCAGTATTACATCAAAGCTAAGCAAACAAACGTTTTAAGCTTTAGCTATCCATTTAAGTGCCACCGATCATGAAGGTTTTGCCGGACGGAATACGTCACCGCTCCTTTTCCATCAATCTTTATGTATACCGTACTGTAATTACCCTCTCCGCCTCTCGGCTCGTTAGATGATGGTGATTGATGTTTTACGGCCATTGTTGTGTACAAGTTTGGCTAAATGGGCCGACCGACCTCCAAAGGTAATGAGGCGAAGTAAAAAACGAAACAACCTTCAGATATGCCCACGCCGAGATTCGAATTCGGGTGGTAGTGATATGTAGTCCAACGCGCTACCGCTAGACCGACGAGGCGCCGCTCGGGTCGTTAGAAGAACGGATACTTGAAGGTATTAACGGGGTCGTATTCGTCGATTTCCACATGCATACGTGAAGCACAACCACGTCTGACCATCGATGGTCTAAACGAAGGAAGTCCAGGGCAATAAACGTCGTATTTACGAGACACCCTAACAGTTTTCAATTATGGTCGTAATAGCGAAATTATCAGTTGGATAATAGTGCTTAGTGGAAAGCTGCCGTAATTGTTTGTTTAAACATTATTTACTTTTTCCAGATGACGACTTGCGGGTTTGATCGGCGTGTACAAGTCAGCCAGGCTCAGCATACACACCACGGATGACGACGTTAGAATATGCACACAAAGACATATACACACACACGCACGCACGCGCGCGCATACACACACACATATACATAATTAATTGTATGCACAAAGTATTTAGCTGCTCTCGTGTGTGATCTCCGACCTGCATTAGGCGACAGGCCATTCATTCAGCACAAACGTAAACACAACTAACCTAGGAAAGTTCTTTCGTTTACAGTAGCGTGCCAATAAAACACCGAACCGGTGAGAAGTTCTCGCCCCGTGTGTTGTATTTATCGTCGTCACGTTTCTCTCAGGATCCAAGTAATTAATTGATCTATACGCGATGCATTCTCCCACGGCCTGAATATTGTTTTTCGTGATTGGCTAATATTTATCAGGTGATCCTTGTGCGTCTCCTGTAATTGGTCCGCGTGACAAGCACAATCCGTGTAATGGTGCGAAATAGATACATTTGTTCTTTCTTTCGCATTCATCAATTTGACGCTATATCATGTAAAGTCGATATATATAATAAAATGCTTTTCACGAGATACGAATGAAAAATAGAAAACTGTACAAAGTATACTTCAGGTTCTATTGCTATGAATTGTTATGATGTTTAGCAATCTGTGCTCAAGGTGATGAGTGCTATCCACACAAACAGACATAATGTACGTATACTTGGAATCGGAGTAAATGTATGCATGGGTGTATGTATATGTATATTCGTATCTTGAGCTTTATGGATATACCAGCCAACAACGTAAATACCACGATACAGGCGCACGCATACAGACGCAGACATTTCAAAGTGTAACGCATTTGGCGTGTATAACAACATGCATAAATGTCACCTGTGCTATGTCAGTCAAATACCTGTGTAGATAACGTTTGATGTATTTGTTGTCAAAGAGAAGCTGAATACCTTGAGCATGCATATTTCAGTGTTTATGCTTATTTCGTTTCAAGTGTTCTTCAAACATTTTGTGAAGTGTGTATGGTTACGCACAGATGTGCGTGTGTGTAATGAACGGTGTATGTACCTATGCTGTTTTCATGCATATTACCATAAAATAATGCACAGAAATTAATCAAACTTTGCGATGTAATATCATTACTGCACAAATATCAAATTTCATAAACTTCCTTCAAATTGTTAGATTTAAAAAAAAACTATCTTCCTGCTACTTTCTATTAATGAATTTGTCACCGAAATAAAGACATCAAGACACCGACACCGAGACAACGACACCAAGACACAGACAGTGGCGGCGAAGACACGCGCTCAGACAGGTAGACGGCGACACTTAAAGAAACAGAGATTCGTAGACAGGCATATCGAGGGAGACAGTGAAAGAGACAGGACACCGAGAGACATATAGGCAGTGACAAAGATGCACCGACAAAGAGACTTCGAAATTACAGAAATGTTACATCATTATTAAGGCGTAAAAACAATTAAGATAATAACAATGATAATAATATTAAGTAGCTAACAAAATAACAATATTAAACATTTCAACAGCGCCGTGTACAGTAGTAATTAATATCAAATGCGTTTTTTGATGAATTAGACTTTTTGAGTAATACGCACAGATTAGTTACTAAACTCGGTTGAAACGATAAAAGATTGTGATGACAATACGGGGAAGAAAAACATTATACGGGGACGGTTTTTAGAAGTGGTTCTTAAAGGGGATTTCTAACAAACCGTTTCGAGCCTATCTCGTTAAAGATCGGTAGCCAAAATGCTATCAACAGTAGCATGTATTAACTTCTCGGATTCCAACGTCGTGTGGGTGTCGGAGGCCGTCAAATGACGGTGCGACGGCGCACCTGTGAGGTGGAAGAATTAGATCCGCTGGGGACGTAAAATGAATACACACTAGTGGTATTTCGACCCCGGCGATGGCGACAGAAGCGGTTTCAGCCATCCATTATACGGGGAGAAGTGAGCGTTTACACTTCCAATTTTCATCCATGTTCTTTGACGTCGGGTCGTGAAAACGAGCGAATCAAATGTAAATCCAAGAAAACAAACTCGATATGTGCCATCACACTGCTCGTTAATTCACTAAGCGGCTTCCAAATATAATACGCACGAAAAACCAATTGAATTGGTGATTGTTGTGTTACCTCCGGGGCTGATCGCACCTGTCTGATGCATACTAATGTAATAATAATTTGTATTTAATAAAGTGCCCCTTACTAGCAGGAGCCATTCAAAGACGCTGTACAAATAATATATAATATAATAATACCCAAATAATACGTCTGTAAACAACATATGAGAGATTTAAAATATAATTATTATTTATCTATGAAAGTGACCTTGAACAGGTGTGTTTTTAGAACAGATTTAAAATATTCACGAGACGATGCATTTCAAATGTCTGCCGACAACTTATTCCACAAAGTGGGGGCTGCAACACTATACGCACAATCACCATATGACTTGAGCTGATACACTGGCACCTGCAATAGTATCTGATTGGATGACCTGAGTTTTCGGGATGACTTTCTAATGGACACCAGTTCACACAGGTATTCTGGTGCCATATCGTTAATAAATATATGAGATATTAATACAAATTTGAAATGGATACGCTGTCTAACATGTAGCTAATGTAGTTTTTGAAGAATTGGGGTGATATGATCATGGTTTCGAGTATTTGTCACTATGCGAGCTGCATTATTCTGGATTCGCTGAAGGTGATTGATTTTATAATCAGATATGCCATATAACAGAGACTTACAATAGTCTATACTAGATGTAGCAAAGACATGAACTACAGTTACAAGTGCTTCTTGTGTCAAGAATGCGTTTAAACAGTGGATGTTACTAAGATGGTAGTAGGCAGCACGGCATACTGATGTGACATGTTCGACATGTTAATACATTGGTACAAAATAACCGCTAGACTTTTACTGACCCACTAGGAGTAATCGAAGATGCACCGATCTGTAATGTTGGTTTCTTTATGGATTAACACAATGTGGTGATGCCAAATATAAAATATTTGTTTTATTATTTGATTTAGTCTGAGAAGATTTTGAGTCATCCATAGCCGAATGTCAGCAATACAATGTTCTAAAATTCTTTAAGGAAGAGGAGAAATTTAACTCGTGTCAGGATCCAGTGATATACAGCTGTGTGTCATCAGCATACAACTGATATTTAACATCATATCGCTGCGCAATGAGTCCAAGAGGACGGGTATACACTGTGAAAACCAGAAGACCAAGAACTGAACCCTGTGGTACACCAGATAACAAAAACTGAATGTCAGATAAAATACCATGAACAGACATTCTCTGGGAGCGTTGTTCCAGATAGGATCAAAACCATTCAAGAACTTTACCTGACAGACCAAACATGTTTTTTAACCTAGAGAAAGGTGCATTATGGTCAACTGTATCAAATCCAGCAGACAGGTCGAGAAGAAGAAGTATTACTTGATTACCTTGATCAATTGATATCATAATATCATTTTTATAATAATAATAATATATATATATATATATATATATATATATATAAAGGCATGGTTCTTAGATAGGGATGTTTGGATATTTGATGTTTTGCGACCGCTTTTGTACACCAGGTAGGCTAAATGGGCCGAGCGACGGCCAACATCGAGATTTGAACTCAGCCCCAGTTCGTTCGTAGATAGGTATTGGGTAATTTAATATTGGGAGATACAAATACAACAACGTATCATCTACGTATAGTCATGTACTCGAAATTCCTGCAAGTTAATGAGGTGAATGACAGCCTGTATGTTATGAAAACAAAAATAATATTTCTAAGAGCCTGGCAACTCCACCAGTTTGAAATCCATGGCTAGAGTATACCGATCATACCATATTTATTGATGTCTAGTGGGAATTGTTTTGTAGTCGCTTAAAATTAGCTACGACGCGCCGCAAATAAACTCGTAAATATAATAACCGATAACTTGTTATTTGCGACGTAGCCGATTGATAAATTAGTCTTCGTACATAGAGAGGGTGGTGAATAGTCCTTCCTCTTTGGTTGGTTGTAAAATTATTTATTTTATTAAACATCGCATAATTAATAATAAGTATTATCATAATTCGTACTAGTATTACCAACGACTATCGGTAACTTGAGTCGAAGCTGATTTACCAATTATCCCGTGCTGTCCTACAATTAACAGACTTATAAATAAAAGTCGTAATTTTATCATAACATGTTATACCCAGATAATTGTATTTCCCGTAAGGAAAGCATCTGAAGCGGCTCAACACAATGTCAAATCAAATTTAAATGTCTCGTGTCTGATGTTAAAGCCCAGAAGAACCCCCATCAGAATGGTCCATCTAACATCAGGATATGAACAAATGGGAATATTATTCGTAAGAAACCTTTTGGAGAAAAAAATACATTATTCGGCCGTTTCCCTTAAGTTACTGATTATGTTTATAATAATACAGTAACGTAATATATTTGGTTTTATATGTTTAGTCCCATTCTCTTTCACGTTTGCTCCAGACACCCGGTTGTAGATTAGACTTGGGTTAGCGCACTCATAACTGATAGTGATATGCATAGATTGTGAGAATAAAGGACTTTGGATTAGTTTTAAGAGAAGATTTACAGGTGATATAAGGACCAGGAAATGCTTCGGTAGAATGAAGACTGTATGCGATGAAAAATAGCACAAACTAACATTATTGCGTTAGTTATCCTCCAAAATGAAGGCACGACTCAAATTAAGCAAACAACTTAAGTTGTGAAAGTATGCCAGAATAATATCTTGTTAAATCGGGTATCTTATCTGTATATTAATAAAATGTTTCTGATAACTCCCGTGTCTCAAATTAAAGGTAGCCACAATAGTTGTCAACTACTTGTACTACGGTTATTTTTTCATTTACATTTTGAGTACTTTGACAGAATTAAGACATTAATCATATTATAATTAACAAAGAAAAATACAATTTACATACAATCATCTAAACGCATGAAGATTATTAAACAATGGAAAATCAACGCCAAGTACCGAAAATACTCACAGCTGTAGTTTAAGTCGGACACAATTTTCCTCAAACCTATACTAGATGCACGTCTAAGGTACGTGAATTTCATAGTGTGACGGTATTCTATTAAATATCATACAATTGTGATGATTCGGGTCATTGTACACACTTGCTGTATGAAAGAATATGTATGACTATCTCTTGTACGAGGTATATTTATCTAAGTACTAATAATGTCAGTCCGTACCTCACCATGGGTTCACATATCACATGCAAAGATGAGGCATATCAATGCTTCTACTATCAGATGGACAGCTTGGAACTGGTGTCATAATGTACCATCATTTGTAGAATACGAGAAACATTCACTTCGTACTAAAGACAACACCACAAGCACATATCGTCCTGTACAGAATGCGTGGAAGGCAATGGCAGACTGGTTGCCAGTACACAAAGGAGGCTCACACACAGCTACAATGCTATCATTTAATTTTTATAATGAACACATAAAATGTTTAAAAATACAAAAGTGAAAAAAAATGAAATAAGTATTGTTTGCGATATAAATTTATGTATTTAGTAATTAGTGTACTTGTATTGTAAATATTACTGGTAGTATCCAGTAGATACCAAATATAAATACATAATGTTATAACTGAATGTTTATAAAAATACCATTTTAAATAATTGGTGGATATTTTTAAATAGTTTACTTGTACTGCACACTATTCATTGGAATATAGTTCTATTACAAAAATATATTGCATGTAGTCCACTATATTAAGAACAATCATTTGTGTTCAGTAGCTGATAATGCGTATCTGTCAATAATTGCTTCTGCATCAAATTCATCGTACCATTCTAATTCCTCAGACAGCGAATTTCTTAACGTTGTCTTTGTGATATTAAGTTTTGAAGATGTCTTCTCAATTCGCACTTGAGTGTCTGAGAGTGTGCCGATAACTTTATAAAATTCAGAAAGGTTATCCCGTTTCTTGTCATGAAGTCTGTTGGAAGCCAGAACATTTAGTACACAATATGAGCAAGTGCTGCAAATGTGCAATTGAAATCCATATTCTCAGCATTATTAAGCAATAGTTTTAAATACGTCAAATTTTGAAGCAAAAGAAAACAATTCCAATATTACTTGATCTTTGTTGATTTGCTAAAACAGCTTAATAATATATTCCAATGCTTCATCTTCAAAGCCCTTCTCTGCAATAGAATTAAACTTTGCTGGGTCCAAGCAGAATAAATCTTTATACAACTGTTTGTCTTGTACAGATCGTGATTATAGTGATTGAACAATGCGATCCATTATTAGGTTAAACACATTTACTCAAAACTCTGCTTGAGAATATGAGGAATTTCCTTCTTCATCAAATCAGTAAGCCCATCTGCCATTCTTTTCTTCTTTGTCTGTCTCTTTAACTAGCAATGCTCTTTCCAAAGCAAACAATTTCCAATGTTTTATCCATATTCACCGGTGAAATCTTGTTATTACAATTATTAACAAATTCTAAAGTCTTGCTGTGAACGTTATCAAAACTTCTTGTCTGTTCCCTCAACTTTGTTGTAGCCAAATCTATCAAACATAACATAACTAAACCATATGTTTATAGATAACTTGATAACGGGGCTATATTTTCAAATAAATACAGTAAGTAAATGCTATCAAGATTATTTCTAACAACTTATATCCAAACAGGCTTTCTCTTGTATGATGCCTTCACAAAAATTGGTAAATTTTGGAGCAAATTGAGATCAGAAACTTCAGGCAACATATATAATGGAATAATAATAAACTGTACAATGAACTGGCAAGAAAGACAACAAATCTGAAGCAACAGTTACCCAAATAGCTTGCCAACTACATAAGACATCATACGTTATAACAATTAACCTATTATTTAGTTTCGTAGATGTACAATGCTTTTATACCCTAATTATTTCACCATTGCATTGATATCTTTAATTCCAATATCTATATTTCATGCAAATGTTATTTATTTAATCATTATAGCAGCTAGAGAACATTCAGCATTGAGAATAGTAATAATAATGAACTTGAATTGTTCTAAGGCGCTTTACTTGAGCCAGAACATAAGTTCTAGTTCACACAGCACATTAATTTATGCATTAATTTATGCTTCAATAAACTGAATTATATATATTAGAAATCAGGTTATTTAAATAAGTTGATTAAACGAAGAACAGTACAAAATATTATTTTACTTGATACAAATTTAATATGATCAAACATATTCTATTCATCACCTTTTTCTAAATATTATAACAGCCTAGGGAAATTATATTTATTGATATCATTCTTCACACACACACACACACACACACATATATATATATATAGCTTGCATACATGTTATGCCATTAAGTGAGTATAAACACAATACAAATCCTTGGTTTCGTTTAAATTTTTGTTAGGAAAATAACAGGAAAAGTATACTACATTGATAGAATCTATTATAGCCACTTCGTAGAATATATCATTGAAATGTCAGAATACTAATTACATAATTTGAGAAATAATGCAACTGAGACCGCATAATGATCTCTTCTCATACAGGTGTATTTCAATTTCACTTCGACACATAAAGTCTACAAAATATTTTAAAAGCATCATAACATTTTAATATACCAATAAATAGTTGTTAAAACATTCCGCATTCCTCAGTCCACGTTTTTAGAATCAGTCAGCAAAATTGTTGGATGTTCTAAAAGTCAGATTATTTAGAGCTATCAGATGAACAGTGTTTATTTTCCTTATAGATCTAGTCTACTGTTCATCGGTGCCTTTATGACTGTGTTATCTGAAGGATGCAAGTTTGGAGAAATGACAGGATATCATCATGTTTGAAACTGCCTGTAAACATCAGAAACGACAAATAGATCTGGACTAGATCTAGTAAGTTCACAACTGGTCAGTTGTCTTAATCGTAGATCCACATTTTATAGCTTTAGAATTAGATTCTGTATAAATAATAAGTTTAGTTAAGAATATATTTGTTGTTGCTACTATTGTTATAACCAGTAAATGCCATAATAATCGTAAAAGGTTGTTGACAAGAAATAGTTAACTAGATGTGGACGGCTGTGCGTGGGCGATAATAAGAATATCAACATGCACTGTTGACTGGCCCACTGGGTGACTAGCACCTACGAAGTAATGTGTCATTTAAAACTTAATTTACTTAATAGACTCTACCTTCTTTCATGGTGAAATTAACAAAACAGACTAAACAGCATCGTGTTACACATAAATGATGTATTGTGGGTTATGGACAATGTAGACTGTAGTCCTCATAAATTATATACAGGTAAATAGAATCTAGACTAACACAAGTAAAAGTTAAGGTCTTAAATGACTTGATTGGTAGGGGAAAGGCTTGTAATTTCAATCTAAGTCTTTGAGTGCTGCTACTGTGATATTCTAATTGGGAGATTTCACCAACCAAATTAATTGACTTTTATAATCAGCTGTTGCCTGCCGCATAAAATATTAAGAATGTAGCCCAGTTATTGGTATAGTTCAGAAAATTGAGGACTAATTTCGATCAGTATGCTTGCAAATTCGATCACACAGTAATATAATTTCGATCATCACACGAGGATACCTGTATGTGTGTGATTGTGTCGACACTACGACATATAGGGAAGATTTATGTTGGCTCCTTGGTCAGTGAGATGCAGCTGATGAGATTTTATCGGATCTGGATCGTCCCTCTTTTTCATTCAGGAGCCATCAAACTTGCTTTTATAAGAGGGGCTAAATTTACGAAGAAAAAATAAACATGTTTGTTCCATATATTTGTAGAATTTACTGGTAATCTAGATCAACCAGGAATTTGCATATACATGCGTGAAAACTGAACTAATCATGGGATTTAATTTGTGTGGCGTCTTTTGATAACATAGGCGTGTAACTTCAATCATTGTTTCTCTCTTAATATCAAGATAAATTCAATTAGTTTACTTTCAAAATGATTATTTTCTGCCACACAAGGATTAGAAATAGAAGAAAGTAATTACATTGATTGAAAAATAAGTTTTACCTTACCTTCAGTTTTCTGCATGTAAATCGCTGCTGGCCTTCTGTCAAAATGTCATTCAATCTCTTTAAATTTCATGCAAAATCTTTGTGACATAGATGTGCAAATTTCATTGGTAATTTGTGTATTGTAATTAGAGTAATATTTTTAGGTTATGACTGTCCATTCAAGCACCATTTATTTTTTAATTATTTTATGGATTTATTTAAAAAGAAACAAAAGTTTAAAATGATCGAATTTAGAAGCTGATAGAAATTACAAGCCTTTCCCTACCTTCTTTTTTTGTGAAATTAGAAAAACAGACTAAACAGCATTGTGTTACATGTAAATGATGTATTGTGGGTTATAGACAATGTATTCCTCATAACAAGTAAATAGAATCTAGACTAACAGTTATTGTCTTGAATGACTTGATTGGTATAATAATAAGACTGTACACTTTTATTCACCTTTTTTAAAATGCACTTAATCCCTGATTATTATAAATGTACATAACGAATAATTTTAAAAAAAAATCATTAATTAAGATACAAAAAGCGACTGTCCTACAAATGTAATTTTTTAATATATCTGAAGCACGAGGCAGGTGCAGACACTGATTATAATTATTTAATGCACTTAAGCAAATTTCTTAATAGCACAACAAGAGAGCCTCTGTGGCCTAATGGGTAGCATGGTTGGCAGCCAAATATCTATATCACATTGGTTCAAACTCCAGCTGGGCTATATCAGAAGGGTATTTCATCATTCAATTTGTTTCATTATTTATTCAACCTACCCTGTGCAGAAAACTGACCATAAAACAGCAAAATATTTTACATATATTGGTTTGAACCAAAAATAAAATATACTAGCCCAGTGAAAACTGCATCAGATTTGACAAAGAATTTAAGTTCACAAAATTTGTGTGATAAAGAAAATAATCATATACTTGTAGATTAATTTTTGTTTGATCACACCCATTATTGTTGTACAACTATACATCAGATTAAGTAATTCCAGTATGTGCCAGGCCAAGGGTACATAATCCCTCAAATAAATCGGAATACATCCAGTAACCATCATAAAACACATTCAGTGCATTGTAGTTTTTCCTGTAAGAGATTCTTGGTAACATTGGAACATCTAGTCAGGCTTCTTTTTATAGCCATTTGGTGCTGGACACTTATGCCTTATCCAGAATAGAATGCGAAATAAATCATTTGAGTAGTGGGCCACTTAACCTAGCAACATTGTTGGGTGCAATCTACCGTAGTCACAGAAGCATCTCAGAGTAAAAACGTGGCACTACTTAGATGTTAAATAATACTAACAGTAAGTTGTAATAAGATTGATAATAACAGGGTTGGCGTTTTTTTTACACGGTTGTTATTAACACCGTTATTTAGTGTCATGTAAAACAGTTTTTTACAACGAATTGTGAAAATCCTAATAAGATAAAGTGTAAATAATGCCTGTTCATTGCAACATAGTGTTAGTATTACTACATATTGTATGATGCATTGATCAGTTAAGTAAGTGTGTGTATTTAATTGATACAGAAAGCCCACAAAACCTGTAATAATCACCAAGCATCATATCACAACTGGATGCAATTGTCCCATGATACCCTAATCTCCAATTCTAGGTGACACTCACTGAATGTATGACCATAACTTATGAGCCCAATAGCTAATCCCTTGGTCTGATGATCTATCTGCTGATCCCCCGTCTCGCACCGACACCTATTGTCATTGTATTGGTGACTTAATTACCCCCAAATCATGGTGTTTGTGACTTCATTTCTGAATGTATAAAACCAGCCCAATATCACATTTAAATCAGTGAGCTCCTGTGGCCTAGCGGTTAAGCAGTCGGCACTTGGTCCCAACGGTCGCAGGTTCAAACCCCGTAAGAGGTCGAAACTTTTCCAGGGATTAATTTCTCGGCTCACTATATCGTGGGTGGCTGACCACGTTAAATGGCGCTGCCGTCTCCACTGAATTATTTAAAATAAAGGGGGACGTTAAAAACCCCATGAGGACGTAAAACACTCTGGCAGTGACCACCCTCATGGTATTTCGGCTCCATCTTTCCGTACTGCTCCCCTGCGAGTGGTGGGGGAGGAGGTTTCTCAACCACTCCAACATAGAGGCTGTGCTGATTAAGCGACAGCCTGGGGATTCTCCCCGAACAACAAAACCATTTAAATCAGCATTCTTATCTGTCATGCTATTGTACCTACATCAGGGTTGGCAGGTTTTTTACACAGACGTTATTAACACTGTTAATACGTAGGTCCTACATATGTGGATTTCTGAACACTGAAAAGTTTCATGACATTCAAAATCGGATGTGTTGTGACTGTGATTTTGTATTTATTATCAAGACCATAACCATGTATGAACATGGAAGTTAATTGGTGGGAGGCCATCAAATCATATGGATTGCCAAGTGACTTTGTTGCATTAGCTGTCAAGCTTTTATCATGCCCAGCTTCATATGCGTCCATCGAGAGGATTGTTTTCAAATTTTGGAAAAATTGCTCAGAGGAATGGTTAAATTAGTTATATCTACTTGTTTTCCACCGAGTAGTTAATATCTGTTATGTCACGATCAATATTTCATTTATGTGCAAATATTTAAGATAATACAATAAAAAAGTTAAGCATTTTGTTCTTTCTATATGTGTATGGATGTGAGTGGAGACATGATTATGTGAATGTGCTTACTGTTACACAATGTTTGTTCATATTTTTATGTTATTTACAGTTTTTTACAGTTAATAAAAGTTTTTTTACGATGTGATGTAAAACAATTGTTTTTTTACAGTAAAAACCCCAACCCTGCTAATAAACACCTAGAGTACTGAATGATATTTCCAGTCTTTAGCAGTACAGACTTATGGATGAGATAGATAATAAAAGAGATTATATTGCTATACAGTAAAAAATAATTCTGGCAAGAATTCATCTTATAATATTCTTGTGGAAAGATATAATCAGGTATGAAAACATCCTATTAAAAGATTCGAGTGGAACAAACATGTAAAGGACCACAGTATGTGACTGCATCAAGTATATTCTGGCTGATCATTCCATAACAGTGTGATATAATAATAACAACTATTGTATAAGTTTGTCTTGCAGCTAACTCTAAACTATGTTCAATATATTACAGATGTAAATGCGGATACTGGCTTGTCTAGATACAGGTTTTCATTGAAGGTATTATCCGCCATGGAGAATATAGACAATGGATCAGTGCCATCAGATGGAGCTATGGAGCAAGATATAGATGTATCAAATACTGTGACTGTATTGCAAGCTGTAAATAGGCCAGAGACCGGGGAGAAAGCCCCGGATAAATCAGATGCTATGGAATCAGACACAATTGTTAAAACAGAATCTGGAGAAAATTTGGATACACACAGTAAGGATCCACCATTGTGTCTGTGGCCAGTCCTTCCAACTGTGTATCGTAATATTATGCATTTATCGTCTATAAATGATTAAAACATACAAAATAAGTAATAATACAATCATTTATTTTAAGGTAATGTCTGTGTAGATCAAACCGTTATTGAGAAATTGACTTATGGAGTAATGGCTGCTGTCCTGCCAACTTTACAGAACTCACAGACTACACTTACAGAAGTAATGTGAGTAGAGAATATTATGGGTAATATTTATGTATTTATTTTCTCTGATTATTGCACTTACAAGGTAAAATCTATTACCAAATGGATGGGGTGCATAATATTTAAGTATTCAAATGCTAACTGGAAACAGTCAGTGCTTGAGCATAAACAGAATAAATTTTCCTTCTTAACCATATTAAGCAATATTACTGCATCATTAAATGTAAAGTAGATTGTTAGAGAATTTTAAAACAAATTCCAGCAGTGACCACTGATTTTCCACTCTCCTTCGTGTTAAGCAGTAGGTCAGGGAGTATTTTAAATCGATCACATCTCAAGCAGAAATCGTGTGAGAAATAAACCTTTGTACATTTTCAGACTTAAGCAGAACAAAACGAACTACAACTGATGTTTTGTTTTCATCATTACAAATCTTAACAGTTATCATATTAGCATACAACTTTTCAGAGAGAACCAGAGAATACTGATGGAGACTTTACAACAAGAAAATACTAAGTTCAGGGAGTGCTCCGACTTTCTTGAAGTCAAAAAATTGGTAAGTTCACAGCAGAAAAATTCCACCAAATATATGCACTCAGTCTGATGCCAGATTTATCAGTCAGAAAACCAGAACCAGTCATGTAGCCTATGTCAAAACATAGAGCTGACAATAGGCCACTAATATTTCTTCAGAAATGTCACACCAATAAATATAGCTATCTGCATTCCTAATATTCATCTGTTGCAGTTACAAATCAAACAAGTCTGACCACATAATCAATTTTTAAGGGCACCTTAAAGCAAAGTGGGTAGCCTTTATTGTCGGTATTATGTCACAAAATTCTGGTCTCAATTCTCGATGTTTGAGCAAACAAAAGATCCAGTCAGCATGTTATTAATATTTACAAAAGTCCCTTAAACTCTAGACAAGGCAAATCAATCAAGTTGCATATTTAACAAAGAAATAATAGTAAAGCATTCTTTTCACAGATAATTTGTCCCACCCACGAATACTAATTGTTCCAGTACTGGAAGAACATTTTGAGTTTCATGACAGTCATTCTTGCTACCACAATATAAACCTTGATCTACTTATTTGCATAATGCAAAACCCAAATAACATTGACACACGAGCTACTAATGGGATTAGAGCTATTTGAATTTTTGTAACAAATGTCTCTTGTTTTTGGTATTTGTCATCAGCAATGATGAATGAGGTTACACAAGGCCCAGTCAATGAGTTTGAATAACATACTTTACATGCATTTTGTTTCCACAATAGACCATTTCCGCGATGACTGGCATTTAGTGAACATCCGTTTACAGGGTCGCATTTCACCATACTCACTGAACCATATGATAAAAAAAATTCTTTTGTCAATCATGAGATCACAATATGTTTTATATATTGATAGCATGTCTATTACAGTTCCCAACTTGATGATTTATTTTCAGTAACATGTATTTTTTCAGGCAAAAATAAACCGTCACCTTTCCCCATACAAATAATCTCATCTATTAGTAAAAATGTCTATTTTATGTTTAATAAAAATGAAATACTTCAAGATCTTGTAGATCGATTTAGTTTTGTGAATCCTCTAAAACGTTAATTTACAAACAATTAGTGAATTACAACTTCTTGTTTCGTGCTAATATATGGTTTCACTGACCCGCAAACCACAGCAGATGTGGACTGCACATGCATCATCGTTTATTACCATGGAAAAACAGGAGATTGAATAACTATATTATTACAGGATTTTAGTATGTGAGCAAATTATTCCCTTTAATATGATCTGAATTACCACATCAGCAGATTGCTGGTGTGCAATTAAAATGAAAATGTCTATAAAAATTGTGATAATGAAGATGGTACTGTATGGATAAACTTCATTAACTCCCATGCTAATGGTAATCTGCTAGCATTTCTAGCCTTGAACCAATGGACCATTAAAGGTCTGCTGAAATGAAGCCACTCCATTATCAGTATACATGTGGCACTCGGATAATTTTCTGTATTGTCTCTTAGCTAAATAAATGGCTTATGCCCATGTTCTTCAATATTCCAGTTAAGTTTACTGTAAAATATTCTAAATGTGATATTTTTTAAACATAATGATGCATAACAGTATCCAGTAATGAATGGGATGGATCATGGATTAGGACTTATTATACCACATGTGTTATGAGTATTACAAATAAAATATTATTACAACACCTAACATGTTTATCAAAATTAGCAAACCACCTATTACTGTAGGTCCCGGCCATTAAGCCGAAACTTTTGTCAGTATATTGACCCTTATTTTGTGGGGAGGGGCGAGGTCGTCTACTTTCAGTGTGTTAGCAGCCGTCTAGATGCTAGTGGTCTAGTCTAGATCTAGATGCAAACAGTCATCAATTGTCATTTTGATTTAAATTCATGCAGTCATGGAGTGAAAATAGAAGTGAAACAAGTTGATGATAATTATACAATGGCTTTATAATGAAATTCAATATTTATATGTAGACATTTCGTATCTCATTCGTTTGGCAGCATAGACATTAGGGTGCCCCCCCCCCCCATACATATTTTTTCTGGGCATATTTATACTAATAATGGGATAATTACCGATTAATTAATTTATTTTCAATAGAGAGTTAGTTACTAACTGACCACATTTACCAGTAATTTACATTGTCTTGGTTATTGCTGTGTTAAGTGACCAAAACGTACCATTAAAGGCTCAGTAGTAATTGACAATAATCGTCAATATGTCTAATTATTTCTAAGTCACTGACTTCATATGTGGTTCATTGAATGTTTAATCACGCCGTTAATTGAAGTTTGAGGTCTTACATATGCGCTAACAGTTTGTGTAAACAATCATTATAATTTGCCTTAATCTATTGACAGTATACAAAACACATTGGTACGAATAACGAATTATGAAAACAACGTCACCTGGAAAAGTTCATATTTTTAGGTCAGCTTAATGGATGGTACTACCATAAATTGTGATATTTTAGGCCTAAAATACTGCCTTGGCTTAATGGCCGGGTGTCGGCTTAATGGCCGGGACCTACGGTAATAGTGTTATGGTATTAAAATTTGCTGTGTACTGTTTTCAATAAAACATATTTTCATTTCTCAATATTGGATATACCAGTTTTGTACCTTTTTGTGATGCAGTCCGGTTGTAATTCAGTCCAAACCAATATCACCCAGTTCTCTCTACATAAGCCAAAATCTGCCATAATGCCATACATAATGCATGTTCTTCTTATAAAAATATTTAGTGTATGTGATTTCTAGGGCATTGTTCTCACACTGCATGCAATAATGCTTCTTCTTGTATATTCGATCACCAGGTCAACATTTTTAAGTTGTATATGCATGCAAATATCAAAGATTGTTTCCTTATTTTAAACACTGTTAATGATAATAAATTAAGCTTGATAAAGTTAAGCATTGAAGTGCAAGTCGTATAGGTGCATCTCATAAACACACCGTTTCAAACAGAAGCATTACATTAACTGAACTCAAACACATGCACCTTTTTTTACTGATCTTGGTAGTTATTTATGGATCTCAGCAAGTACTTGGGTGAAAAGAAAGAAGACATCCATCCCTAATCCATATCAATTACTATACTTTTAATGATATGATGTGACACAGCTAAAGTCCAAATATAACGTGGGATCAATTGTTTATTTATGAGAACCTAGGGATCTTCCCTGAAAAAATGAAGGCAAAAGAATCCCCAACTGTTTATGGATAATAGTTGGGTAATCCGGATTTGTGAGAATACTAGGAAATGTATAAGGGATTTTATGCTGAAAACATGGACTATGTTATAATTTATCAATACATTTCTAGCATGGAAGTGTTTAAACCGACTTCTTTGATCTTTCCTCTACAATATTATACAGTCAACTACTGTTTGCCAGATACATTGTCTACCTGTAATTGGTTGATAATGGTCAGTGACAGAGAATATTTAAGTGTTGTCTTTTAATTTCAGATGGCAAATGCTAAACTATACCAAAACAAGTTACTGTCTATAAAGAAGGATATGATTATGTTACATGAAAAGTCTGCCAAACTGAAGGTATGTCATTCATCATCTGTGGTGTCTGTAGAGGCTTTCAATCTGTGACAATACCACTGTTGAACCAGAATAGTTTGTATGCTGTAACCAAAATGCTTGCTTGTTAATGACTAGATTAAGAACATTTAATTCCAATTACTGCCCTTTCCGTGTCTTCTCATGTGACACCATTGATTAGTAACAAGATTGTGATAAAGCAATTAAATGAATAAACAATATAATATCTATTTCAATTAGGACACTGAATGGCCTAAATTGTGCTGATGTGTCATTAAACAACATTCATCCATCCATCAGTTATTTCAATTTGCATGCATTTTTGAAATTGAAATGTGCTGTTGAAAACCAACCTATTCAAAAGTGAGCAAGGCAGAAGTGTGATGTAACACTAATTTTGATCTATAAAATATTTATACTTTAAACATAATGTCTTGATTCTGAACAATTTCAGAAACGAGCCTTGAAGTTGCAGCAGCAGAAACAGAAGCAAATTTTACTGGAGGAACAAGCCCATGAAAGAGAACTTGATCGAGAACAACAACTTGTTGCTAAACTTAGCTCGGCAAACAGATAATATATTTCTGCAAACTTTGTGTATTGTATTTGTTGTATTAAAGTTGCTTACTGTCCTGTACTTTATCTTTCTCAAAATTTGTTAATATTTTTTATTGAAGTGTTGTTAAGCACCATTATGTGTTTATGTATAAAATTCTAAAATAAAAATTGGTCAGTGATTATTATTTATATAAAAATTGTTATTCACATTAATGTGGGTGTAAATAGCACATGAAGGCACAACAGTCTATTTGGTAGAATTAGCAAACACTTCTGGGTTTGGAAATCAGTGCGATTGTTCAAAGCTTGGGAAAACCTATCATCAGTCCCAGTCCATTTGGCTAAAGATAGGTTCTAAAATTATGATTGCATAATACAAACAAATATATACACACAATAAATATATAACATGCCAATACTCCTCTCACTATATGAACATATTCAAAATAATGCATACTTTATATTTTCAAAATTAAATTAATAAACAAGATATATTCATACTTATTTCCATTAAATTTGCATGATGTCAGAATAATAAGCATTAATATGGAATTATGAGTTATCACAGCATGCCCTTTGTTTCTGTGTAAAATATGCACTGTTCAGTAGCCAACTGCTATGATTTTGACTCGGCATATATAAACATTTTGTAAAACAGTTTCTATAAATTAGCTTGTTCTAAAAATGTTACCTCAAGCTTCTTGGCATAACTAAGATAAAGTAGAATTAATGTATAATATCAACTCAGATAAAGATATGGCCCATTGTTTTAATAACTAAAAAATATTAAATATACATGATGGGTTCCCTTCCAGCACCTTATCACAGGGTAATCCATTGGTAGGAGAGTCCTGCCTTCCAAGATGGATACATTTCAGTCTTTTTACAAAGACTGATATCAGACAGTTGTTGAAAAGGTCATCTAATGCGTTCTGCGCAGTTGATCCTATGCCTACATGGCTTGTGAAAGATTTTCAGGATGTTCTGATAAGCCCTATTTCAAATATAGTTAATAAATCATTATCTCTTGGTGTTTTCCCAAGTTCCATGAAAGCTGCCCTTGTAAAACCATTAATAAAAAAACACAGTATGGACAATATTCTAAACAATTACAGACCTGTTTCAAATCTTACATTTTTATCTAAAGTCATAGAAAGGGCAGTTGCTTTCCATCTAAACAAATATTTAATCAATAATAACCACAAGGAATCACTACAGTCCGCCTATAAAAGTGATCACAGCACTGAAACAGCCTTGGTTCGAGTGAAAAATGATATTATGATGTCAATTGATCAAGGTAAGCCAGTAATACGTGTGCTTCTGGACCTGTCTGGTTAAAAGACATGTTTGATCTGTCGGGTAAAGTACTTGAATGGTTTCGATCCTATCTGGAACAACGCTCCCAGAGTGTTTGTTCATGGTATTTTATCTGACATTCAGTTTTTGTTATCTGATGTACTACAATGTTCAGTTCTTGGTCCTCTGGTTTTCACAATGAATACCCGTCCTTTTGGGATCATTGCGCATCGATATGGGGTTAAATATCACTTGCAAGCTAATGGACACACAGCTGTATATCACTGGATCTGGACAATGAGTTAAATTTCTCCTCTTCCTTGAAGAATTTAGAACATTGTATTGTTGATATTCGGCTATGGATGACTCAAAAGCTTCTCAGACTAAATGATAATAAAACAAATATTATATATTTGGGATCACCACATTGTGTTAAATCCCTAAACGCATCAGCATTACAGATGGGTACATCTTCGATTACCCCAAATGGGTCAGTACAAAATCTAGGGGTTATTTTTGACGAATGAATTAACATGTATTTACATGTCACATCAGTATGCCGAGTTGCCTACTACCATCTAAGAACATCCACTGTTTAAAAGTATTCTTGACACAAGAAACACTTGTAACTGTAGTCCATGCCTTTGTTACATCTCGTATAGACTATTGTAACTCCCTATTATATGACATTTCCGATCAAAATAGTGCATCTCACATAGTAACAAATACTAGAAAATGTGATCATATCACCTCAATTCTTCAAACATTACATTGGCTACCTGTTAGACAGCGTATCCATTTCAAGATTTTATTAATAACTTATAAATCTATTAATGATATACGGCGCCAGAATACCTGTGTGAACTGGTGTCCATTAATCATCGCTGGGGCGCCTCCGTGGTCTAGCGGTAGGGTGTTGGACCACAGATCACTACCACCGGTGTTCGAATCTCGGCGTTGGCATATCTGAAAGTTGTTTCAACTTGGAATTCCCTTCATTACCTTTGGAAGTCGCTCGGCTCATTTAGCCTACCATGTGCACAAAAGTGGCCGAAAAACACCAATAATCATCATCACCATTAGTCATCCCCAAAACTCATGTCATTCAGCCAGATACTATTGCAGGTGCCAGTGTCTCGGCTCAAATCATATGGTGATTGTGCAGCCCCCACTTTGTGGAATAGGTTGCCGGCAGTTATTAGAAACGCGTCGTTTCTTGAATATTTTAAATCCGTTATAAGACACACCTGTTCAAGGTTACTTTCACATATACATAATAATTATCCTTTAAATCACTTACACAGTTTTTGATTTTACATACAGGAGTATTATTATATTATTTGTACTACGCCTTTGAATAGCTTCTGCTAGTAAGGGTGCTTTATTAAATATACATGATCATTATTATCATCATGACTTTTCCTATTATAGAGGTCAGACTTACTGGTCTGTAATTACCATCACTTGGCCTGCTACCTTTCTTATATATTGGCGTGATTTATCAATTTTCCAGGTGGTGGGAAGGGGCCCCTCACTGAGTGATTTATGGAAGATGACACCAAGGGTGATGAAACGACATCAGTCGTCTCCTTCAGAACTCTTGAGTGATTTTTTCGTGGCGGGGCGCTTTATTGGAGTTCAGCTTGCTCAGCATTTTCTGAACCAATTCTGCTGTTATGTTTACATCAAAGAGTGGGGGCCACGGTACTTAGTTTCTAGTCATTGCATATCTTCCAATAAAATCTGGACCTGGTGGAGCATCCTCTGTTACAAATGAAGGTTTTACCTTTAGTGATTAAAAGCGGTGGTAAGGCGGCCCCTGCAGCTTTGATGCATCCCATCATAGTCAGTGAGTCACGAGAATCACCGACTCTTCCAGGGACATGATTTAGTCGTGTTAATATCAGGTTAAACTCAATTCAACCAACTTAAATGGATTACTTTTATTGTTATAAAGTTATGTGATATTTATTTATCACACACACACAGGGGCGTCTACGTGGTCTAGGGTTAGCGTGTTGGCCTAAAGATCACTACCACCCGTGTTCGAATCTCGGCGTGGGCATAAATGAAGGGTGTTTCATCTTTGACTTCGCTCCATTACATTTGGAGGTCGCCCGGCCCATTTAGCCTACCGTATGGTGGTATGCACAAAAGTGGACGTAAAACTCCAATCATCATTACACACACACACATATATGTGTGTGTGTGTGTGTAACACGTTTACTCATGCATTTACAAAAGTAGTAAAATTGTATTATATATCTATAACATGGTATATCGATGATGATGATGGTTGATGTTTTACGGCCACTTTTGTACTTTTGAAATGTTGACACCGAGTGGCAAAAGTTCGAATTTTGACATGCCCACTTTCAGTCACTAATTGTTTTTCGGTAGTGTATTGTTATATTGTTGCAAATTATTTCAAACTCCAAGTAAACAAAACAATTATTCAGCGATATATTATGTTCCAACCTAAAACTATTAAGTAATAAATAAAGAATATGATTTTAATGTAGTGGTCGATTATCCCCGCCTGGTCGAACCTCCTCACTTCTCCCCTATATAGAAGCTGAGGTTGGATATTCGGTCATCAGTGATACTTTTTTTCTCCCGAAGACTTGCTTAAAAGAGAGTTCTTCCAGGGACATTCATTATTGTTTACATGCTATATACCCCCCATTATCCACAAGGGATTAATTAACATGCATTTTATTTTATCAAGATCATACGTAATATTCTATGCTGTGCTAGGAGTATACAATTTCTGAATTACAGTTTCTTATATATATATATATATATATATATATATACTAATGAGATTTGACAATCGACATCCATCTGCATCATTAGAAAAGTTAAATACGAATAAATGAAGTACTCTTACCTTTACCAGCGTTAGTTTTTGTCTTCGTATTTCGCTAAGTTAAACTATAGATATCGTACGTTTTATTTTTAAAGCCTCTTGTATTAGACTGTGTGCATTTATATTCGCAATTATAGCTTAATTATCTGTCTCTCTCATTCTGATCAGGCCATTTCTGGCGTCTTATTTATACCTCATATGTTGTTAGTTTCCCAACTTTCTGACATATCTGACACGTTGATAACCTTATTTTTCACTCGCCGCTCAGTATTCAATATAACTGACATTTAATACATAGTTTTGTTATGGTTACGTGCCATTAACTGTCATGGTTACCTGGCTGGGGGTCAATTTGAAGTTTACATTCCTCAGGATTCCGCCAAACATTCCCGTCCATTTTTTTTCTGGCAAATCTCAGACTACCTTTAATCTAGTTGGTAAAGCAATGTTTAAAAACATCACATTTAATATAAATAATAATAATCGCAATAATAGTCTATATAAATATCTATTAATAGCGGGGGAGACGTTATAATATACAGTTGAATTGTTTTCTGATACTAGTGACTACTGCGCTACAGAATATAGTACTAGTGCGTACGTGTGTGTAACACGCATACGTGCACATACTATATATATCCCTTCAACATGTTAAAAGAATATTTTCCCAATTATCAAAATCGCTGTATGCATACATGTATGATGTAGGCATGTGTTTATGTGTATACATATGTTTGTATATATATATATATATATATATATATATATATATATATATATATATATGCGTGTATATATGTATATGTAGCGCCTCCGTGGTCTAGCGGTAGCGTGCTGGACCACAGATCACTACCACCCGTGTTCGAATCCTGGCGTGGGCATATCTGAAGGTTGTTTCGTCTTTCACTTCGTCTCATTACTTTTGGAAGTCGCTCGGCCCATTTAGCCTACCTTGTGCACAAAAGTGGCCGTAAAACATCAATCATCATCATCATATATGTATATGCATGTGTGTCTACAAAATGTATTGCATACTCTAGCCATGTTTTCTTTATTTCTTTGTTTTATTCAGTTATGGGCAGGTAGGATGACAGCCATTATAGCTATGCCTGTCCCTCAATTTCCTCTATTACTCTTAATATTATACTATGTCATGTATTATATGTGAATCAGAAATTGTGAATTAATTGTCTTGTCTTGAATAAATTGTCTATATAAAATGGTGTGAGCAAAATGTTCATGATTAACTGTGACAAAACATATAGCTATATACAGCTATAAACGGCAGTGCATAAATAAAATGTCTATGTATCATTATATGTTTTCCCCCCCTCTCTCTCTCTCTCTCTGTGTGTGTGTGTGTCTATTGCAGGTGCCAGTGTCTCGGCTCAAGTCATATAGTAATTGTGCGTTTAGTGTTGCAGCCCCCACTTTGTGGAATAGGTTGCCAGCAAATATTAGAAATGCATCGTCTCTTGGAAATTTTAATTCTCTTCTAAAAACACACCTATTTGAGGTCGCTTCCACAGATAAATAATCATTTTCTTTTAAACCACTTACAGGGTTTTTACAGACATATTATTTGGGGTATTATTATATTACATATTATTTGTACAGCGCCTTTGAATGGCTCCTGCTAGTAAGGGCGCTTTATTAAATATATTATTATTATGCTCGGCCACAATAGCACATCTTTTTGAAGTGCGTATGTGTGTCTAAACTACTGAATTACTTAGTCAGCAGTATTTATTCTACTTTTCATAGATCCCTCAGATAGCACGTGTAGCTTTAGTCCATGCATGAATACCTTTAGGATTTCGACACCAATTACGCTGATGTTACTTGTATTTCTGGCAAGTCTGCTCTCGGCCACGTGACCAGTGTCGAAGCCAAACAAAAAAACACATATTGGCCTGCTTGTGCACTTATGTATAAAAAATTCCGACTAACTTAATTAATTCTATATTTGAGCTGCATGTTAGCCGTTTAGGTCTTTGTCTTGACTGAAGTTTCGCTATGCATACTACAATAAAAAGGATTTTTTTTATTATAGCAACCATTTATATTGTAATTATATATATATTGTAATTAATACCATTTTCAGAAAGAGCTTATATATATATAAGCTCTTTCTGAAAATGGTATTAATTACAATTAGCGTATCATATATCCCATTATTTGCTTGTTTTAAAATTACTTCGTATCTTCTTAGGCTTTATAAGTGGGTTCATGTCAGTTAATGTGTCAAGTAACTAAGCCTGAGGGTATCTTTCCAAAATTATTCTCTCTTTAGTCTGCTTATATAATTACCTTGTCTTTGCTTTATGATTTTCTAGTTAGCATTTTCTGAGTTAATTCAAAATCATATAAAAAGGGTAATGGAAATTTTATGCGCATTCTCTTCAGTGTATATGCGGTCCAGAAGTAGAAGAATCACCTTCTTAATTATCATTCAATTCAATCAATTTATTTCAGAATATAATAAATGACATTTACATATGAATTATGATAGAGTGAAATATATAATACATATAACAAATTATAAACAAATTAGAAATTAACTGTAGTCATTATTATCACTATTAGTATTAGAGAAGCCTTATTTCAAATTCTATATATCTTTTACTTACTGTTTTGTGCTGCCGAGTACGATATATTGATTCAGATGAGAAAAAGTAAATTATGTCTGACTTCAGCACGCACATTACACCATTCATCCAATATTATGGATAACTAAGCACTTCATAATAACACTATGGAGTGTGGTTGGCCATTATAGTCTATAGTTCTATGGTCATGACTCAAGAAGAAAAGAATGTATCAAACGCGTTTTTCTCCGTATACCCCTCTCCGCATTTTACTGCCAAATGACGCCGTATATTTATCGGTCAATGATTGGTTAATCATGACTGTCCACGACATCAACTTCCGGTTATGCTAGCGGCATGAGAGTACTGTCAACACACACACCCGGTGTAAAGTGGACTACTCTAACAGTAGCTTTGTTATTTCGTTTTTATAGTATATCCTATTTAGCTGAAGGGAGTGCAGCATGCTTCCCCTTCATGCACATGATAAGGGCTATAAACCTGGATGGCGACTGAAAGAGAAATTAGCCGGATGGTTTAGGTTTGTATCGTCAGCTGTTTCGATATCAAATCTCGGTGTATCGTTGTCAAACATCACCTTATGATTATTTGTTAACATCTTCAGTGATTGAGGATGTTAACATATAAGGTTCCAGCCAAAACGGCCACAGATCAACAACAACAAAATTCCCAAAAGGTTGAAAATAAACTAACTGGTAAACTAACTGGGTCTGATGTGTTAGATGACACCATTATCCATGTGACCCAATACACTACTCATCTAGACTAGATCTAGTCTATATGAGTAGATAGACAGTCCAGATTTATTATATTGCTTCATCTAGATTCTAGCCTTGCTGGTCTATTTTGACTATTATTATTAACTTGGCAGTGTTACACTGTGACTGTTACAGCATACATTCGCAAATGACTATGTTCTACCTGCCCTGTAAATGTATTTGCAGAAATATTTTTAGGGGATTTACTGATGATTCATGCCTATACACTCACATACAGTCTCGGTTATCGAACCAATCCAATAATTGGGAGCATCCAGTAAGAGATATATAAGACTATAAATCTAGACTATTTATTGAAACTTTTTTTAGTTCCCAACAAGTTACCAAATTTAATGGTTACAAATGTTCAGCGTTACACAATAATACCCCCATTTTGGGTTAAACTAAGCCCATTAGCAAGGGATGAGCTTGGCTGCTTTCTTTAGGACCCAACCTGTTATGTAATTAGGTCTGGATGCCACCGAAGTTGGAGAACTTCCTCTCAATTGAAGCTGAACTGGACAGAAAACAGAGCATCATAATGACTAATTTTTTACAATGAGTGGTGCTCAGTTTCACAGCCTTATCAGCTTATGGTCTAATGGATAAATTTGTATTATTATACCAATAATAACATCTTACAAATTCATGCCATTCTAAAAACTACATTTCATCTGTATCCAAGTTAAATATGTATAAATTTACTGACCAATGTGATCATTTCTGAGAAAAACCCAATTTAACCCGGGTTAAACTAGTAAAACTAACTTTAGACATGTCCTCTGGTATGGTTACTAAAGACCTGTGACTATCTGAAAATATGAAATTAATATTTGTAAATATATAAATGTTTTCAACTAGTGTATCATACAGGTTTTCCTGAAAGAACTGTTAAAAAGATGTTCAGTGACAGTGTCCAGCTTTTTTCGTAAAGGTTTTTGATGCAAACCCAGCAGATAGGTGGCCATCCTAGTTAGGTCTATGCCTGTGTACCAATCAACTTAATCCACTAGCTGTGAAATGTTGTATACTTATTGTGAACAACAACTGCATTCATGCCAGGTATACATTTAAAACAGCACTTTTCAACTATGTTGAGAAAGCATTAAAGTAGTCTCTCTATATATTCAACGGTCACTTAAGCCAACAGTCAGTGATAATCAGTACAATTATTATTATGTTGTTGTACATTTGAAAATGAAACAGTTACTATGTCCTCATATTTCACAGATAATATTCATGGTCCTAAGATCATCGCCGATATTAATCCTGCAGGCCACAGAAGCAAAACACCAATCAAATGACAAATGCAAGCAGAATTTTAGCATGAAAAATTAGTTGAGATGTATTTTTCATTTCTCAGTTTTCTGTACAACGGATCTTGATGTTATATGGTCAGGTAACCTGCAACAACAGTATTTTTAAGACTAGCCTTGCTTAATGCATGTTTTCTCAATTGCTAATACAGTCAAACTTAACCATAAAAATAAGTGCTCACATTTATTACTACGTCTAAAGCACTGTTTGTAGTTACTCTAAGAGTGTTTTAATTGATAATAGTAAAATAATTCCATATTTGTATATTTATTCTGCAAACTATATTAATTTTATTTTCACAATAATGTCACAATAAACTGATTAAATGTTTATTCAGTTATTAAACCTGTTAGTCATAAAGGTGCTGCCTATTTCACAATAAAGTAACACAACCTGACATGCAGTTTATCAAGAATGTGGTTTTATTGTCAGATGCATTACTTAATAGACTAAAACTTGTAAAAGCAGTTTATAATCTATTCCTGAGCAAGTTCAGAACTTAGACCTATTTGTTATATACTGATTTAGGGTGTTGCTATGTAAAATATTTTGATAATGTTGTGGAGAGTATGGTTATGAACCAGGACAAGTCACTTATTTAAAAGTTCACAAACTCACCTGTGTCTTACTCAGTTCATTGGTAAGTCTCAAGTGTCCAGTTGAAAGTCATTGCAATGAATTATTGAATATATTCTCTGCACTACATAATTGCATTGATTTAAATTGTAATAAGATTTCTTCACCATGTGATCTAACAAGTCATACTAATCAACGACAGTTCTTCCAACTCTATGGTTGTGATGATCTTGGTAGATCAATGCAACAAAAGGTGTCAAGTGAACCCATACTGCTTCAATGTGGTAAACTGGATGAATTTGTGAATAATCTGACACATGAAGTCACATCTTTTCTATGCACTTAGGGAATCACTAAGTTAATGTTATGCACTTGATGTGTTGCCAGGATGGGTATATAAGGTGATAATTAACACAGATTCACAATTGATAATTATCTCATGCTAAATATATCCCAGAAAGAAAACCTGACTCTGCAACTTTGAGATTATGCAGTTGTGTATTTTATCAGTATATATTGATACTTGTCAACTTCACAATTACTGGCAGAAAATAAGTTATGTGTGTGGTTATACTTTGATAAGACTAGTTGTGTGGAAAGTAATATGTAGAGCCACATGTTAGAAACATGGCAAGGAAATGCATTAATAATAATAAATTATCTGATTTTTTTAAATAACATTATTTTTTCAACTATGCTCTGCAGAAGATGACTCCATGTACATGTTATATTTTTCTTGGCACACAGACTAGTTGTTTTGTTACTATCAATCAGTAGAAATCTTTACTCGTATGTAAATTAGTGTGCAGTTCTATTCCTATGTGTCCATTTAAATATGTTCTTTGTGTACCAGAAGTATGTCAGATTTGAAGAAATACATCTGTACTGGATATTTTTCATTCTATTCCAGGTTAATATTTTCCAATCCTGATTCTCGTAATCTCTTCATGTTTCTGCTCTTAAATCTGATGATGGCCTTCGTTGAGTTGTTTTATGGCATGTGGACCAACAGGTAATAAGTGATTTTATCCTCTATGGTGTGTGATTTCTTAAAAAAATTGATGCCTTTGAAAACAACTTTGATTAGATAATTAAGTTATATTGTCTCGTAGCATATTTCTGTTGTGAACTTGCTCATAAATGGTGTGGTTTAACACCCTTTTTTTAAATTAATTTATTTCCTGATTTTTTTTGGTCTTTTTACGTCCAATACATATAATTCATCTTCATTGAGTGTTATGTTTTAATTGTTGGTTCTACTTCTTGTTACAGTCTTGGACTAATCTCTGATTCATTCCATATGTTCTTCGACTGTACAGCACTACTTGCTGGTCTTGTAGCTTCACTGATATCACGGTGGAGAGCGAATGAGACCTTTTCTTATGGGTAAGTCATAACAAGTCTCCATGTTACCAACATCTGCATGTTTCAAGAGAGATATGTGTATAGGTTTATCTAACTGAATTTATCTGGTCAGCAAAACTCTCATAAACAGGTGTCAGTAAAATAGAGACATTTGTGAGTGTTCAGCTAACTTAATGGGACCAATAAGCTGACGTAATAGAAACATCATGCTAACACGATGGGAAATCATGGTACCACTTAAAAGTAAAACGATACTTTGTTAACTTGATGGTAGCAGTTTTGGTTGTAATCATATATAAAATATAAACAAATTCATTTAAATTCTCATAGGATGCTTGATTAGAATGTAACATGATGAGGTCGTAGACTGCAAATCCATATAAAAACTATCAGTTATGTATGTTTTAAAAAACTATATATATTTAAGAAATTCATTTTCTGTCAATATCTAATTAGAAGAAAAAATAGCAATTCATTTAACATATGAGATTATACCTGTAGAATAGCAGCATTACCATTGTTATTTACTGCACATATTTTAGTGGGGTTTTTTTTCATTAGCATGTAGTACCTTGCTTATTTACGTTTTGTTCTCCCCTTTTTTAGATTTGTATATCTCTAGATGGGTTTCTGAGTACACTATAATTATATTATTCAGCTCTATCAATAATGATTCAGTGCTCGGCCATTATTACAACATATTTCGGGAACATTTGTAGCCATAGTGTATCTTCATTGCTGAATTAGTTAGTTAGGATGTAGTAAATTAAATGGATCATTTAATTACTAAATGCGATGACTAAATTTGTTCTCAAAATTAGCTGCATAATAGACCAATTCAGTTACCCCTAGCATCATCATGTGGCTGAATTTCACACTACAGTCTCAGGTTAGAAGACCAAGAATCACTATGTTACATGGCTATTTACATGTGTAGTGGCCAATAAATGTCTTACTGAAAAGCTGTATTTAAGCTATTAACCAGCTATATTTGAATTTTATTTATAGTCCAGTAACTGTATGTGATCTCCAGATCATAATTTTGCATTTAATAGGAATGGCATAGACTTCATCCAATAGATATATGCCACTAAACCAAGTAACGTTCAGCGCGATTTGCATGGCTGTCATAGTCCGGTCTGTCTAGTTCAAACTTATTTTTTCTAGAACCTTTGCCATCTGACATGACGATGTGAATGGATAAAATCAGAGATCACATCTATAGATTATAATTCAATGGGTGATTCCTATTACTGTAACATTGGTATTTATTAATGATATCTTGTATTGAAAGTGAACTGTTTTATTTTCTGAATCAGCCATTCGTGCAGTGTTTTCTACATGTAAATGTCAAGGGTGTTAATACTCTAATGTAATAAAAAAAATTATTTAATAATATACAGGTGTTATATATATGATTGGTTCCCAGGAACAAGTAAAAAAATTATTTTCAAAGCTCTACATTAAATATTTTTTAAATCTTCATTAAAATCAATTTTCATTCAGCTAAAAGTTTAATTTATAATCATTTATTTAATCCATTGAAACCTATGCTAAACAAAACCTACAATTCAACATGAATAACTACGGCTTAGCTGTGTCATTCATCTGGAAAAATTGGTCCGCTTAATCATTGGGTTATATCCTGATAAGTATTGTGTTAAATCATTTGCAAAGACACAATCGTTCAGCTGAAATACTAGTCTCTGTCTCAGTGTAATATGAAATAATTTGCTAAAAGATTTCTAGTATTAACCAATGGTGAAAAGATGCCATCCCCTATTAACAGTGGACACCATAGCTGTTTCTAACCTGAGACCGCAGTAGGTAACAGATGCAACGCATTTCGCCTGGATCGGTCTATTACTAGCATGTTCAAAATAATCAAGGTGGTATTCATGAACATTTTGAAACCTAATCATCTATGAACAGCCAATCAATTATGTTGATTTCCTTGTTTGCTTTAAAGCAAAAAAAGAACTCTTTGTGTGTGAGTTATTTGATGTGAAGCCAGGTCACTCACTTGATATTATCCAACCAAAGCATGCACAAACAATCAACATTTATGGACATACTTAATAAACAGCAACCAGCACCTGTCCTCATTTAATTTCTACAGAAAAATTGTACCGTAAATGTCCAAAATTGGTGTTCTGTAAAATGAATCCATCAAGTGTTCATTATATGTCATGTCACCTTTCTGTGACATTAAGCCTACACATAGAGTTATAGCAGTGATCTGTCGACCAAGATGAGTTGTTGTCTTCTAGCTGATTTACTCTTAACTTGATAAAGATGCTAGCCACTTCTGTGCGTTATTGATGCAGCAAGGTTCAGTTGACTTTAGCAGATGGTCTTTATCGATTGGTAGTTATGTTAAATATCATTAGAGCTTTTACATCTGTGGCTTCTTACCCAGGATTATTATTGTTAAATAACACATGTGCACACACACACATATGGACAACCATGTGAGAGTGTGTATATATATATTTATATATATGTATAATTGATACATCTTTGTTGTTTTTCAAATTCTTTCAATTGTATATTATTTCATTCACAGATGTATAGTATGGGTTAGTAAATTGTCGTTTTGTATTTAATTACACATATTTTGTAATTGAAGTATTTGCAAGTAGTACTGTACCATGGTGAAAATTGCAAATGACAATTTCAATGACTAATAATTTGATTACAGAGTATATGTTCAAGTTTTTATTTAGTTTGAACAGGCTTCCTGAAAGCACAGTGGTTAGAGCACTATGCTGCAAACTTCCAGATATAAGTTTGAATCTACTCAAAGTACCCATGTTTGTGGGAACTTTCTCAGGGAATGACCTCTCAGTCATGTGTCACAGTTGTGATCAGTGTCAAGACTTTAAAAAAAACCTACTCAGTTACTCACTTAGTATGTATGACAAGTTATCATTCTTCATTCTTTGGTTATATATTTTTTAAATTTCAGGTATGTTCGAGCTGAAGTATTGGCAGGTTTTGTCAATGGACTCTTTCTTTTGTTCATAGCATTCTTCATCATGTCAGAAGCTGTTGAGGTATGTGTTCATTGTTTCAACACTGATAATAATATAATTAAAGAATTACCTTTAAAATTATAATTTCAAAGTCAGACACACACTATCATGGAGCAAGTATTTTATCTCTATCTGGCTCTGTCATATTTTGTAAATTTAACAAAAAATTGCCATGTTTTTGCCTTTATGTATTTTACAATTCTAGAATAATTTGTATTACTTATATAAATCTACTAGTGATCAGAATACTGTAAATGGGTAGTTAATGATCTGTGCTTACTAAGCATTTAAACTTGAATAGATGCTGTGCAGTGTTCAGATTTTGGCTTCAAAAAATTCAGTTATTAATGAAACACCATTAAAAATCTTGTTTAAACTATCTAAACCTACTTCGTTGTCAAAACACAATCATAGTTTGGACATTGTATTTGTAGGTTTAAGATAAGAATGCATTTATAAACTGGCATAGACATTAAGGACTGCCGGGGGCAGGTGACACCCACTGTTGGACAAGTGATTTTTTTAATGTTGTGTCCGACTGGGCAGGTCGATTTGTCTGGCATGTAATCATCTCGGTCAACCACAACTTATTAACCACCATACTTGTCAACATTGTAGTACACAATTGGCTGAAAGAATTAGCTGTAAATGTAATTCTCACCAGTTATGTACACAGTGTTATGCCAATGATTTATTAAGCCAAGATTCCATATGCAAAATTGCACTAGCATATGCAACATTGCTGTATCCATGTGTTTTGGACACCCCTTTCACCTTCTGACCTATTTTCCACGGGAAAGCCTACCTGGACACTTTAATCAGATGATTGAATCCAGAATTTTATGGGTCATAAAATTCTGGATTGAACCATCCAATTTGAGTGTCCAGGCAGGCTGGCAACTCTCCGATTCACATTTGCACCAATCACCACATGGAGTGATCTGTTTTGTTGCAATTCACATATATAGTCACACATATGGAATCACGCTTGTACATTTACATGTTTTCCATTTTTTGTCACATTCGCATAAGGCATACATGGAATCTCAGCTTTATGAGGCAACCCATTAAAAACCTTGTTTGAGTGTGTGTAGTTAAGCGATGACGCAGCAGCTCTTTTCATTGACCAGTGATACGACACCTCCTGCCCTTGATCAATTAGTAAGAATCATGTTTCTCCTGGATCTAGCATATATAGAGATTCAAGATGGCATATCAGCAGCTTGGTCTTGCTAAGTTTGGTTTTAAAAATAGTATTAACACAGACGAAAACAACACTAGTGTAAAAAGGAAAGCCTTCGAGTGCTTTCCCAGTTTTGCAGACTCAGATCATAGCTTGATTTGCTCCATTTGCCTTGTGGGAGAAACCCAAACTTCAAATTTTGGAATAAATCTTCTTTTATATTTGAAACCTATACCTGTAGTCAATTTGAAGACAATTATGGTTATCCCCTACATTTAGTAGACACCTTGTGACAATCACATCAGATTAGGTTCCCATAAATTACAACACAATTAGAATTTGTATAGAATCGTGTGGCTTTACTTTTTACATTTTATTGTGTTGGCCCCAAAGATTAACCCAGTCAGATTCATGAGAGATATATAACTGGTTAAATCAGTCAATTGGTGAAGCATATAGTAAGTGGCCATAAATGAAATGTACATAGTTATACATGTATTGTTTAAAACCATGGTTAAAATCATCTGTCAGAACCCAGTCTGAAATTGCTTATCTCGAAGTATATAATGTACTACAATTAATACTATTATTCAGTAAGAGAGGATATCCAATGAAGCATGCTCCTGATGAATCAGCTGAAGTGCAAGATAAACGTACACAGTTGCATTAATATCACACTAAGTATCAGAGAGTGTTTCTTATGTGAAACCAAGTAACAGTTCAGGGCCAAGAAATTTAGTGCGGTACTAAACATTTTTATTTATATGGCTAATAACTATTTACCAGAAATGCAGTGGTTATCAGGGCTGAGTGAATACATTGTTTAGTATTTGTGCTGGCCATTTCTGGGATATATTGTGGCTCAGATTCTATCTACATGGAAACTAATTATCAGCATTTTTTAACCTTAATAATGGAAAGGAAAAATGCATTTTGTCACTGTAAACTTGTGCTGATTATTACAAAGTGTAATTTTTTATAGCTAAATGGCTGAATGGTTTCTTTAGTGGCAGCTTTTGACCAAAGAGAGCTAGTTTGTTTGAGTGATGCTTAGCCCCTTAGAGCAGCTTCTAGCTGAGAATAGGGCACTATATAAATATCACATATTATTATTATTATTAGTGATGGGATTTTGAGATGTGCACATATGATTTTGCAAAGAAATTATCTATTATTTTTTGGGTGTTGTATTTCCTTTGGTGAAATGTTTGTGCATCATCTGCTGATCAGCATCTGTTGACATATTTCTATACACAGATTACAAATTCATATCTGAATGCGGATAGACTTCTGGAATTATCACAGTAAAATTGGGTCAGCCATGAAAACTGGGTTTGGATAATGATCATTTTCATTAATGGTTATGCTGTTTTTGACATCGATGAAAGTGTTTCAGCCACCCACTGAATGACATGAAGCACTTAACATGAAGTAGCTCTGCAAATTAGAAACTCTTTTCTTATTTTGTTAGCCATATTTCTGCTGAAATCACTGTCGTGTTAAATGTTCAATACTCTGTTTGGTAATCATACAGCACTATTACACTGTATTTACAACTATTACTGGTAATACAACTGTTACTGGTGATTTTGTAATCCTTCCAAAAGGGTGTATTTTTTCACCCACAGTTAGGGATATTTTTCATGGTGCTTGCCTAAATATTTTGAATATTAGCATACTGAATGTTTCAGAACCCGCCGTCCATTATTTATTCTCAGCTAATAATTACATTTAAGTACCCTATTTCAATTAGTGACATGTTCATCAACTTTAGGCAACCAAAGTGATGCACAGTCACTTGTTATTTGTAGGAAACTTGTGTTATTTGAATTTAGAAGCAAGAACTGGCTAAGCGGTGATATTTCAGAGACTAACTTATCATTTCCATTCAAAGTTGTCCTCCAGACCAGTTTATGCAATTCGTGTGTGTGTGTGTTTTGAAAACACAAATATGTCTTTTTCTACATTTGTATATTTTTTTATTTCAGAGAGCATTTGAACCACCTGAGGTACATCACGATAGGTTATTTGTTGTATCTGTGGCGGGCTTCTTCGTTAATGTCATAGGAATATTTATCTTTCAACACGGAGGCAGTCATGGTCATAGTCATGGAGGCAGTCATGGTCATTCACATGGTGTGTACGTTGTTGTTTGCTGTGTGACACAGATTATTGTTAAATCTCACATTTCTAGCCAGTTGAATCATTTCTCTATTAAGAACTGAAGTCTGTATGGTGGGCTAATATCACACAATGGACACATAATAAAGTGTTGTTGTTGTTGTTGTTATTATCTTCGGTAAGGTGACATTTTACAATGCTAAAACTAACTATCATATTTCTAAATTCACTGATGAATAGACGTGGAGATTGTTCCAGTTCAAGATTGAAATTAGAAATGTACAAATTAGAACTGGGATTGATTAAATCTACAAAATAATTTATAATATAAATTTGTCAGTAGACTCCCAAATATTGTCAATGTAGGTGAAAATTTCAATTTGATTAATATCTTCAGGTATCCATTGACTAGAAACCAAAAATTAATTTGGTCTGTTAGAAATTTTAAAACACGGAATATTTGATATTTATGTGATATGTTGGGAAAGGTTCCAACTGAAGTGACATTTGTTGTTTTTGGTTATTTTAAGGAGTCGTTTATCTTTTCCGCTCAGGAAAAGTATACATGAAATAATTACACACGTTATTTATATATTTCAGGTGTTAGCCATTCGCACGGGCATAATCATAGTCATAACAACAACCCTCATTCGCATGCATTAGGTAGGTAAATGCTTTTACAAAATAATATCCTTTCATGTTAACTTTAGTTATTTCTACAATTATATATTTATTGCATAATCCGGAGTTTGTTATATTTTTAATTATGTATTAAAAACTGGTCCGTGGCCTTTTTAAGGAATTAGTAGGTAAGCGTTTGGACATTTTTCAGGTCTTGGCTATGTGGAGCCACCATCACAAGTGGAAGGTACACAAAATAAAATTTTAGAAGGTAAGGAACACGGTTATATTACATCTGGCTGTAAACATTTCAAGCGCATTTTTATACAGTTCCCAATATAGTCACTTAGTAAACCACTTCGGATAGGAAAGGACATTCCAATGGTGCAGTAGTGAGAGCTGTGCACTTCACTGCAAATCTCCAGGTTGCTGCTTTGAATCTGGCTCGGGCCTGTGTTTGTTATATATGTTTCCCTTGGATATCCTGGTGCCTCCGTGGTCTAGCGGTAGCGTGTTGGACCACATATCACTACCACGTGTGTTCGTATCTTGGCGTTGGCATATCTGAAGGTTGTTTCATCTTTGACTTCGCTTCAATACCTTTGGAGGTCACTCGGCCCGTTTAGCCTACCATGGGTACAAAAGTGGCCATAAAACATTAACCATCATGACCCTTGGATATCTCGGATTATACTTTCAGTATGACTACCTACTATCTGATAAAGAAGGAAACTATTCAACTATTCAGAATTTAACATTGACAAATTTATGAAAAGATTCGTATAATTCTTAGGCTAGACAAATGCATGTCATTGTATACGTTTATAATTTATGGTTTTTAGCTTTTTGATAACGGCAGGCATTTAGAAAATGAAAGAAACTCCCCATCACAATGCATTGCCATTCAATATGATGAGATATCATTCTTTATGGATCGGGTTACATTATTTAACCACGTTTTTCATACAAACTGTCTAATATCTGTGCTCTCATTGGCTGAAAATGTGAAATCCACGGACTCTACCAGTCAGTATCTAGTGATGGGACTTAATGCAAAATGGACTGAAAACCATGAATGGAAGCATTCATGTGCATAATATTCAAAGAATTGTATGATTGGCATGCGTATTTGAATAATGTATAAACCCAAGACAGTATTCTATTTTAAATTCTATAATAGAATTTAAACAGAAAAATGAACTAACTATTAATATATGCCCTTACCATGTACTATCTTCTAACTGTATATGTTTATCATTTATCGCCTCAACTGTGTGTTACATTACAAAATGCATAGAAAATACTCTTGCATTTCACGCTAATTGTATAGCTGTTACTTAACTGGTAAATGATATACAAGAAATAATTACATTTATGTTTTTGGTTCAAACCAAGAATACTCTTTCCAGTCACAATTGGCTTGGACACAATTGTTAGGTTGTGCTTGTGTTAAACGTTTGCACATTTCACCTGGTCACCAAAATTGCAAAAAGATGATGAATGTTTGTTGACAAAAATGGCCTGAGGATGATCTTGTATAAACTGGCAAATAGATAGCAGAAGCCTCATGTTTGTATCCCCATCACATATAGATATTTAGATGGAGACCTAAGTTATATTTGTCCCCTTTAATATATCCTTTAGCTCCATACAGTCATATATTATAACATGACTGTACATAACCCCCAAAAGAGATACACAATGTGTTCCCGTTCCTACCCAGTTACTCACACCAAGTCTCTTCCTTATTTCAGAAATAAGTGGGAACACCCCCCCCCCCAATGATATTACCTATATGGTACACCAGATTTATATTTTTTGCCTATTCAAACCCAGAGTAATGCAATATATAAAACTGTTCTTCCGCCAGCATGTCTTGATATATTTATTTGTATGATAGGCAGAAGGTTATCTAATTAGGTTAGATGTGTTACTAAATAACAGTCTACGTTTCTTCTGTAATATTCGTAACGTGTGTAAATAACAATACTTTTTTTTATCATTTCTCGCTATTCACAGGTGTATTCCTACACATATTAGCAGACACATTAGGAAGTATAGGAGTGATTATATCATCGGGTCTAATACATATGTATGGCTGGATGATAGCCGATCCTGTATGCTCAATGCTGATTTCTCTTTTGATAGGTTTAAGGTAAGAGATACGTGATTCCCCTAACATATTATAAACATAGTTTTTGTTTCTTATTCTTGCAAACATTATGGTAATGGTTTATTATTACGTGTTGTCTTTGTTTCTATTTTTCTTGCTTCACTCCAGGATTAGTAATATTTCAGTTGTTCATCGCTCATACGAAGCTTGCCTTTTCAGCGTTATTCCACTGCTCCAGGAATCTATTAGCGTATTAATGCAGAGACAGCCCCCGCAGCTAGATAATGGTCTACCATCTTGTTATCATAAAGTAAGTCTTAGATCCTGATCTATGGTCTTGTCTCATGGATTATGTATCTGGATAGAAAAGGAAACTGTTAAATAAATATAACATCTATTAGTCAGAGGTACCTCAAACTAGACATGGGGTCAATTCAATTTTGGATTTGATGGTCAATTTAAAAACAAATTGGAATTGATCAATTTTGAATTGGAATTGAATTTTCCTACAAACAAAATTTAAATCCACAAATTAATTTACCATTTAATTTTAATTTAATTCATGCGAGTCCTACTTGGAATATAAACTACTCGGAGTAGGTATTCCAAGTAGGTACTCAGAGTACCTACTCATGGTAAAAACTAGTAGGTGAAAAAAGGAGTCTGTAAAAATAGAATTGGAATTGATAAATTTGATGTGGAAATGGAATTGACCCCATGTATGCCTCAAACTGATCCATTTATATACAGATGCTGATGTATCATTGACTGTCTGTACATTTAGATGTGAAATGCAATGACTCACAAGTTGTTGTCTGTGTTATTTTACCAGGTCAGTATTGTTTGCAGCTTGTCATTGGGTTAAAGAAAAGCATGAAACCATACACCACTCTAATGGCTCAATATCAGAGTTATAATTTCCTATCCACTGATCAGAGTGTGTTAATCTCCAACTCACTGCACTTGTCTTCTTGTTGTGTTTTCATGTTGATTGTCCAGTCCTCCAATGTTTCATACTGAACATATACTCTCCGGTATTGTTTTCTCAGTTCACATGTACCTGGTCAGAGTTTGAATCCAGCTTTTACCTAAGTTTGTGTGATGTTTCCCTAAGGAGGTACTGTTTATCAATATAGTCCAGGTGTACCCTCAGCACTGGTTCCACTCGTCCATGATAAAGTCCAGATGTAGCTTCATCATTGGTTCATCTTGTCCACATGGTCTAGGCATGACCAGTGTTGAGGTTAAATGAAATAATTACTTGGGGCACTCGTCCATGGACGCAGCAGCATTTAGGCTGATTACATGAATAGTGATTGATTATGATTGGTAAAGTAATCATAATCACAATCATGATTACAACATATGTCATCCAAATATGAATCTAATTTGTTCATTATTATTACGATGCCAATATGGCTACTGAATAAAATGCTGGATATTGCTAGAAGTAGATTTATTAATCAAAGTAAGAAGTGTTTTATTTTATGTACATCAGCTATTCAAAGGCATTAGCTCCTAAACAGCAGCAATCATGTGTGAATTGCTCTCCAATACTAAAAGTCTCATCTTTTGCACTTGATAATGGAATTCCGAGTTATTTTATTGCAGGCTTTCCCAAGGGTGGTATGTTCTTGAAATGACAACCAACAACACATTGATGTTATAGAGGATTGTCAGTATCTGCTCAACAGTAGATTATCCATGGCTTAAATGTTGTTTGATCAGCTACATCAATTATCAGTTCAGCATTTTTAGAGCTGATAGTGCAGTTAATTAGAACGTAGGACTCGTAGCCGAAGGGTCGTGGGTTCGAGGCTACTGGAGCTGCAATGCTGTCATGTGGCGACTGGTTCACTCAACCATCAAAATGAGAACCCGACAGGGCGTGATGGCTATGCATTTGAGTATGTGTGCAGGGTAGAAACAGGTCTGAATCAGAGATAATAATACTGTACAGCGCCTCAGAACAGGGGATTACCTGGTTCTGGCACTATATCAACAGGCATTATTATATATATTATATTTTTGTTGTGACTTCAACCTATTGCCTGCTGCAGTGGTTTCATTCTCATGAGACTGCCAGGTGTATTGATCTAGCACACTGCGTAATCATGAAACTAATCACTGATTATGATACATATACAAAATAATCAATCATGATTACATTGCATCTGGTAATTATGACTGTGATGACTACAGATCACGATTTTGATTACAATTCATTATGATTACCAATTGTGATTACCCCAACTCTGGTTCCTACACACACATGTGCACACACACACACACATACACAAGATACTCTTAACTATTTAATATCCTGGAAAGAATTAAAAGTGATAAACAGCCAGTAAACTTACGTTACGTTACTTGGGCATATCTTAAGGTTGTTTCATCTTTGACTTCGCTTCGTTACCGTTTGACGTTGCTCGGTCCATTTAGCCTACCATGTGGACAAAAGTGGCTGTAAGACACCAATCATCATCTTCATTTGTTACAGCTATTTCCTTGTGGTATAACAAATGGGATTGTTACATCAATGCTCTTTTAATGTGATATTGATGTCTTTAATGATAGATCTTTTACTGCGGAGATATTAATATAATTTTAAACCAAGAAGCTTCTTGTGGGACGTTACCCGAATATGGATTGTTTAACACTCCTGTGATGATGGTGATTGAACAATTTTGGGTTCATGAACTTTGTAATGATTAAACAGTATGTACGTGGAAATTTATTTTGAGCCAGAAATGAAATTTTAGCCATTCAACTGACCTATCTATGAAGGACAACTACTGAAGTAGCTGCCTATTGTACAGGTCTTTGAAGATCAAGGGCTTCTATACCAGGGAACATTTTTGAAAGTTCACTTTGACATATGGCACTATTTTTGCTATCTATTCTGAACTGATATATTGTTCATCTAGTCTATATAAGTATATTAATTGATGCTAGGATGTAGACAGTATCACTTGTAAAGATAAAATTGACTAAAATGTCGGCCAATATGTCCATCATCCATACATTTGTGTATTTCTGTTTGAATGGCTGTTTTAATAAAAATTTGCCCAGAAATTGATGACCTTCCTGAATAGGATACATACTGTGTTGGATTCTCCTCAGTGATGATGATGATTGATGTTTTATGGCCACCTTTGTGCACATGGTAGGCTAAATGGGCCAGCATTGCATTCTCCTTGGAAGAAATATACATTGTGAAATCACACAGAACAATTTACTGTTTATAATCTATCAATTCATTTTTTTCTGTCATCTATGCCTTTTCTAAACATAATGGCTTGGTTGTCTTAATATTGAATTAATAATCTTCATGCTCACTCACAGATGTTTAGAGAAAGAGAACTTTTAAAGTTGTTTGGAAGATTGGTTGACATCATCTCTTGAAGTACTGGATAAATCTGACAACTTTCTGTTGCTTGATTTGGGGAGCTCTGACAGAACAGTGCATAAGTCATGGTACTGCAAAACTCCCAGGTATGGGTTAAAATCCCAGAGATACCTGTATTAATGAGCTGTTTCTCTATGGAGTGGTGACTCAGTCTTTTGTTCCAGTTGTAAATGGAGTTGAGGGTAAACAGCTGCCATATCCTTAACAACATCAGATATTTCTTCAGATTTATTGCAGATCAACTGAAAATTAAAAAAAACAATACTTACATTTTGTACAGCTGTGCCATTATTTGGTGTTATTGGCATAGTGATCAAATTACTTGCATCAGACCCAATCTGGTAAACAAATGGTATTACCACCATGGGGTCATAAGGCAACCAACTGATCCTTTGTATCATTCATTATAATTATAGAAAGAAATTAGTCCAGAAATACCTGTATTAGTGATCTGTTTCCCTATAGAGTGGCGACTCAGTCATTTGTTCCAGGTGTAAATGGAATCGTGGGTAAACAAAGCACTGATTTACTAATTTTATCTCTTGATTTATATTTACTACAGAGGATATTTGCCAAGAATCATGGCTCTATTACTTCATAAATACATTGTAAATTCACCTGATTAATGCATGTTATTATGTTTGTAATCATTCTGAAAATATGTCATTATTTCTCTGCGTTTTGCGTATATCTGTGGCCTAACTGGTAGCACTTTGGGTCACAGTTCTCTAGTACCTGGGTTCAATTCCCAACCATGCTATGACTCAAGGGTGTTTCATCTTTCACTTGGCTTTATTACCTTAGGAGGTCCATCAGCCTATTTAGCTTACTTTATGTATAAACGTGCCCATAAAATAGCAATATTTACATTTTCTTGTCTGCGTTTACAAATATGGTGTGTGTGTGTGTGTGTGTGTGTGTGTGTGTGTGTGTGAATAAATATTTCCTGATTCTATTTACTAGGTACCAGTTTTTTTAAATCTATTTTTAAATGTGGAATCGTATCTCATTTTTAAAAGTAAGTATTTCAGGATGATTTCTGGCCTTGAAGTAGTCGATACTTATTTATTATATCAGAACTATAAACTCAGTCTCCAATACATAGTTAACACACTGTGTTCTATATTTTTAGGTCAGCCAACTAGATGGAGTGTATGGTGTACACGAGCCACATTTTTGGACGTTATGTAGTGAAGTCTATGTTGGTGCTATTAAACTGGAGGTGGCACCACAGGCAGATGTCAAATACATACAGAGTCAAACACATAATATTTTTACAGCCGTAAGTATGCTATGGTTCATGAAGGATCCCACACTGTATAACAACTAACATGGTTAGAGCAATGGGCTGCAAATTTCCAGGTTGTGAGTTCGAATCCAGCTCATATCTGTGTATGTGGAATTCGTTTCTCTATGAAGTCGCCCCTTGACCATATGTCCCAGGTTTTACCAGTGCCAGGGCAAAATAACTCAGATCAGCAACAGCCACAAGCATCTACACAACTATTATGGTTTTAGGAAGGTGTAGCTATTGAAGGCTAAACAGGGTTGAGTTTTAATCCTTATTGTGGCTTATTTATTTATAATACATAATTATGATCCTTGTGGCATTGAAACAAAAACTTTATCGTAAGACTGATGGTTCACCTGGGAGGATGGATATATTTCAGCGAGTTTTGAAATTTCTTCTTGTGTAAGCAGACGAGCTAGTGACACACAGCCATAGTGGCTGGCCAGTTTTGACAGTACATATGTGGTGATAAGCATCCCCTTTTTTTTAATTCAGCGAAGTCTTTAAAAAAAATCTATCCTCATATTATTTCAGTGAGAGATTATCGAAAGATTTGGGATTAGCTTTACTTAGTTGTATTAATGTGGGTCAGTGAATGGTTAATAAGGCACTTGTTGCTCTAAAAGAAAGGATGACTCTCTTTATTTAAACATATCGGAACATCAGCGATCGTTTTGAAAACAAATGAAATGATTGTGACTTCTTTAGGGTTTTATCACTGATGCTCGCAATATGGGAGTTGATCAAGATTATGAGTTAAAGTGTTTTGTTTTGTTCCGAAGACACCCAATTTGTTGTTGAAAAGTATCTTTGGGCTCTTCCACGTGAAATATTTTGAGGTTGTGATGCATTTGAGAATGACGCCAATGATGATCACGAACTTCAGCATGTAGTGTGGGTGAAGTAATTCCAGAAAAGTCCCTTTGTATGTCCTGAACTACTGCACATGGCCATCTAAATATTTGATAAATTTATGAATCATGGAAACTTTCATCCCTGCCTGGTTTAACCTTTTCAAAGATAATATATTCAGACATGAACTGTTGTATTTTCTGAAAGGTAAAAACGAGGACCATAAAGTGTTAATTTCCAATTACATATCTTCTGTTTAGTTAACAGTTCAGCTTTCAACCTCAAAACCGTATTTCCAACACAAAAGGATTTTCTATAACGCTTCGGTGATCATCACCTGATCTATCTTATGCACCTTCTGTGACTTAAATGTGCACAGTGAAAATCTTGTTATTTGAACAGACATCAAGGTTGAGAGTAGGGTAAGTTGTACTAATCGTGGGCACAACTCTGCGTAAGACGTAGAGGAATGTAAAGATAAGTGACTTTATGTTAGCTGTAGTTCAGCCAGAATGAACTCTCTGATGTGCCAAACCACTAAATTACTGTTTACAATATCACATAGCATGGGAAACTTGTTGATGATCTGATGATCTAACCTTCTTCATCCAGTCCATATAGTCTACCATGTGCGCAGAAGTGGCTGTAAAACACCAATCATCGTCATCTTCTGATATTCTTCATAATCTGGTTTTTTCCTCGTGTGTCCAGTTCCACTTATCCCAGAGAAGTTGGGTTGAGCAGTTATTTATATGATCCTAGCTCATAATTGTGTAATCCATTACAAATATTTTGTAATTTTAATTGAATTTTAATTTGATCAATGTGACATAATTAAGCTGTTTTTGGAATTGCGATTAGTGTTAACATTTTGAGCTCAAAATAATGGCATTTTTTTGGTAACTTAATATTGTCATCTGGTTGCATAATTGATAGTTGTCATTGAACCCAATCCTAATGTCCAGTTTTGTCCATGTATATGTAATTAAGTTTCTAATCGGTAATTCCATGATGCAGATATTTATCAAAACGTTTCTTTTCAGGTCGGTGTTAAGCAGCTATACGTTGAGATTGACATTGCAGATATTTGATGATTGTGCTGTAGTATTACATTGCCTGGTCACATTCTGCCTGTTTCTTAGTACAAGTCTTAACATTCTACAATGGCAAGGTATTGCCATCCATTGTGTTCAGCAATATATGTTAGTATTACAGCTGGAACACCGTGTTTAATATGGAAAGACTTATGAACAGGACATGGCCTTACTCACTGTGTGTTTAGTCTTGTCTGTACTTAGTTATGAATAAGACAAATACGGACTGCTTGAAAATCAAATGTATAGTATTTTCTGAGTCATAAGTGTAGTTACATGTGTCTGTGTGTTTGTGTGTGTGTGTATATATATATATATATATATATATATATATATATATATATTGTCACTGTACCTAAAATCAACTTGTTATGTTCTAACAAAGATATTAGCACTTGTTGAAATAATGGCTGTCAGAAATTTTTATACTGTATTATAAGGTAAGCATAAATTATATTGGAAAAGTATTTATTCAAAAACCGTGTAAGGAATGCTACTGGTAGTATAGAAACCTCATTATTAAACAATGGCCATTGGTTGGATACTAATAAATATTTGTTATCAATATTTTTAATTTATGATCCAGGTTTGGTTTTATGTTATTTGTGTATGAAAATATCATTGTGAAGTCAGGCACATTTAATGCACAGTTCAGACCATATTTACTTATGTTAAAGTTCAGCTGATGTAACTGTTATCTAAAGTAAATAGCATTTACTGTATTAATAATGTTATGTAATACTATGTTTATATTGCATAATAGATTCAGTTTTATTTCCATCTTTAATTATAGGTTTTCTGTTATATTTAAAAACATTATTTCTAATCAAAACAGAATTTTAGAAACATTTGAAATCTAATCTTTCTGAGTACAACCTGTATATACTGTACTGTTGAAGTCTCTTTTCTGTATATGGTAAACATCCTTTCTCAGCAAAGCTGATACAGCCTTTACTAACTTTCACATATTATTATTATAGCTAATAATACCAAGGAAAACACAAGCTCGAAAAACAACTTGTGGTATACAAACTGTAAACAACTTCTGTTACACGAGCTCACAGCAATCTGTGTTATACGAGCTCACGGGCAGTGATTCTGTGATTAGCTATGGCGTTTCTGAGACATGTCACTGTGATGTTACTTCCTAGAATGATCAGGCCCTAAGTTTTAATGGAATGATGAACGGGATCCGGGTATCACTGGTGTTTCATCCCGCCAGTTGGAGATCTGCATCTCGGTGCAAGATCAGCTGTCCTATGGCAGGATCTGACATGTTAACTTGAGATGAACTTGTTTGATAACGTCAGACCTAGAATAATTTGCCAACCGACAGCCCAAAATAAAACAAAACTAGTGCTATTTTATTTAATATATGGTTGAATGTGTATATTACTAAATAATATTTTATTCTTTCACGACTGCTGATTTTATTTAAAACAAGCCTATCTTCACACATTGCTCCAATGTGTAGACAATACGTGTGATATCTTGCCACTTACTATAACCCACACAACTTTACGTGTTGCACGTATATATATATATATATATATATATATATTGTTGTTGTTTTTAAGTTTCTGTCAATAAATTACTCACTAGTAGGATTCTTATGTTGTCAGACCTTGATGACAAAATTTTAAAATAAATTATCAGTGCTACAATTTCTGTGTCTCTTACTGCACATGAATATTAATAATGACTCTACCGTAATCCATGAACTTTAGTTCACTTACTGAATAGGTCCTTTAACATTGTAATTGAAGGTATTTAATTTCGCTCCAAGATCTGGTCTATGCCGGGATGAATTAACACGCCGAAGTGATTACTGTTGTGTTGATGACAATTTTGCATTTTATGGTCCTGAAAATATGTCCATGTAATTTAGATAACGAAGACCATTAGCGATTCTTTGCACAGAGACTGGTTTGTTTTACAGATTTATTTATGTGTTCTGATGAGATAATTTTGTTCAGTTTTCATTATTTCGGTGCCTAACGTTCGTTGTGTTACGTCCGGTCTTAACAGTGGGTCATCATTATCTTATAGCGTCAGTTTGGCGTCACCTGTATAAATGAATACAGGTAGTCGTCGACTTACGACCTACGCAACTTACGACTGTTTTACGGTACGACTTAAAGCGATAGTTCACCTTCATTTCAAATTTTCAGTACTAATACAGCTATACTCACAAATATCATAAATAATGTCAGAATGTGTAGATTATTTCTCTAGGTCTATGATATGAGGTATATTTCGTCATTATTATTATGGAATTTTTGGCTACTGTTGTTCTAAGCATTATATATTTAAAAATTACTTTAACATAGGCCCGACTTACGACCAGAACAACAATTTAGGTCGGTCGTAACCAATCAAAGTCAAAAGTCGACGACTATATGTATTAATGTATAATATAAGCTGTGACCACTCGGCCTGGTCCATGTGCTATATACAGAGATACAGAGAGGGTCTCGGATGAGCCACGTTCTCCTATTGTTAAGTTGTACAGTCGAGAAAGTCGAGTACTGAACACTTGGATGTTTTCAAACGTCAGAAATTATATGTTAATGCGTGTCACATTGTAGAGACGGGTACGTGTTACTTTATAATTGTTAATCGTGTTGTACTGGCTCGGTGTAGTCTAGAAACGAGTAATTGTCATTGTTTTTAGCGTGAATTGCCTTGTTGTACGAGTGTAGTAATGTTTACGTTTGAAATGAGAAAAGGGTACTATTTAACAGCATCGATCCGTTGCCTGCAGCAGGCGCCCGAATCCAGGACAGGTTGGAGAAGCTGACAGAAGGCCGTTACTAATTGGGACCCGTAATCATGTTTAGTCGCCGAGCGCGCGTCGGTTACGTCTGATCCTCGAAGAGATGGCGTTCCGTTGTCACATCCTTCTGTTATTCGTTGTGTGGTAGATTTAACGAGAGGCTGATGTTGTGTGATGTATATGTTACAGTTAATCTGTGTAATCGGGTAATATGTACATTACCCGTGTGTTAAATATCAGTTAGCAATAGACGTATTACCCGAATGTTTTGGGCAATATGCATATTACCTCAGTGTAGAGATTAACTGTAACATATATACGTGTGCGATTTATAGCTGACAACAATTTCTAGTTAATTAAGAGCATATCATTTAATATTGCGTCTCCCGATATCAGTAGCTATGACCATTTTAACAGTACATGTTGGAACTAGTCATGTTAACGAAAAAGTACAGTGCTTCGCTTCAAGGTATGTACACATTGCGCCATTGTTGTGTGTGTGTATGTGTGTGTGATCATGGATATACGATCTTCTAATAATTCCGCTCATATATATATATATATATATATATATATGATATAGTTTTGGTTGTGGTATGTACCAGGTGTAGGACAGAATTATAACATCTTGTGTTTTATTTATTTTAAAAAAAATAGATGAATCAAAATGAAATGTGTATGAAGTTATTTGTTGAATAAAGCATAAGGTATTTATTATTTTTTAATGTTGTAATGAACAACCTCCCCCCCCCCCTTGGGTGTGGCTCAACCTAAGCGAGTGTTTTTTTAATTTATTTTAGCGCCAATACTAGTTTTACGTCAGACATATTGCTGAGGGACTTTTAAACACAAAAACAACTTTCAGATGGGAATTTACTTAATAAAAAATTCCATACGTTATTATGCCAATAGAAAAATAACAACATACGATATTATAAGTACAAATATAATCTCTACATCTAAATTACCACGTAACACAATTCTAGACACCTCATGTCGAGTGATGACAACGATAAACAACAACACCCCACAGACGAAACCACGTTATGATGCCTGATCCTTGCTGTTTTAATCAGCGAATGGCTTACGTCTTAGAGGGTTCGCTTATATAAGGCATCCTCGACTGCATGGATCACAAATGCGGGCCGGGTCGTCTTTTGTCCCTGAACGAAGCTAACAAATGGCAAAAAGCACTAAAGTGTACACTTAAAACGACCTCTTTCTCAGTTCGGAAGGTAGTACAGACACCGACTGACTGGGAGAAACATACCGGGATCTCACCAAGTAAAGGCTCCACCGATCATCGAATGAAGGTTCGCAAAATCCAGGCTGCACTGTAGCTTTACGGGAGGCGCATGACCTGAAGAAGATCACGCATAGATATACCAGAAGCCAGAGATAAGAGATCCAGAGCTCTAGGTGCTGTAATGGTTTGTCGCTTTACGTCTCTGCGTGTCAATTTCGAAGTACAGCGGACTGCTGGTCGTGGAATGTCCCGAATCCTGCGACAACTGGCCCCTGAACGGCGGGATCCCGTACGGATCCGATCCTGGCTTGAACGTCGAGAACGTCGGCGCCTGTCTATCGCGAGTCGGATGGTCCCGGTCTCGATGACGCTCGGGCAGAATCGGCGACCTGGCGCACGTCATCGTCGGTGAACTCTTCGCCGACGTCATCACCTCTCGCCGGAAGGTGTGCGTCTTCGGCACTTCCGGCGTCGCCACCGGTATGGGATGTTTCAGCTGCCATATGTGCGTGTACTCGCCGGCCTTGGTCGACGTCCGTATCGTCCGGGTCTTGTTGAGCGGCGAATACGATGGCCGCCATTTTTCTAGGCTGGCGTGTTTAGTTCTGGCCGTCAACAAACTGGTTTTGTTTAAGGTGGCGTCGTGGACGGCGAGGTATCGGGCTTCCTCCTTCTGGAGTCGATGTCGCTTTCTGGAGAGAACAGATTATCGATTATAGTACGTGATCGATTGGTGACTGAGGCCTTTATCGATTATATTTGATCATTACCGTGATTTAAAAAAATCATCTCAGTTTTTAATTCACTGTCTGTATGTATGTCTCTGTGTGTGTGTGTGTGTGTATGTATATATATATATATATATCCCTTTGTCTGTCCGTACGTCCCTCTGTCTGTCTGTATGTCGGTGTGTATGGAAATATAACAAAATTTGAAATAATACGTACCACTGTATAATCATAGCAACACGGCGTATAAATAATGAGTTGGGTTTAAAAAAAGTATAAACGAGAGCTGAATAATTAATTGCTTTAGATAAATCCCGAAATATTAGCCGTTTATAATCTGCCAAAATAAACCAATTAAAGTTCTACTTACCTCCGTCTAAAATATAAGACGAAAAAGCCAATAACTAGAACAGCTGTACAAACAAGTAACGCTACAGCCACGATAATTATGATAGATATACCTGAGGAGATATCATATATATATATATATATATATATATATATATCAAGAAAGAAAATATATTATTTAGTATATTACTTTAACAGAGAAAATTGAAAAAGTAAGAAAATCGGTGAAAAGTATTTATTTATAATAATAATTATTAATAATGATAATTTGATTTACCTAAAGGTACCAAATGTTCTGTACGTTGTGCTGTTCCTGCATAAAATACAATAAACCATGTTAACAACGGATTATCCAAAGTTTCGTATTTAGGTAAAATTGTACAATTATATATACGTAATCTGCCAGGCGCGCCGAATCGAAGCGATCTCCCCCCGGGCATTTCTCGAGACCCTGCGGGGCCCAGCACTGGACCAAATGACTTGGTTAATCTAACCACCACCCGCATCATACCTGACCTGATTACTTACGTGTAGCGGTACAGTTGCCGACAGTTCCCTGCCATTTGCCGGTGTTACAGCGAAGTTTCCAAGATTCCAAGCTATAGTTACACTGGATGGTTACGGTACTGTCCGCCTCGTGAACTATATAACTATTGGCAGGTAACACTGGCGATTGACAACCCTCGGCTGAAGTTAGGAAAGCTTGTTAAACAATATACACATACATGTAGTCGGTTAATTTTTTGTTTGTTTTAAACAGGCTTTCGTCCCAAAGCGTAAACGGTTCAAACTGAGAAAACATCCCACCCCGGCCCCCAGCGGATATTACGCAGACGCGGTAGCGCTTTTATGACCAGTAATCGGGGATTTTAAAGTACGGCCATAATTTTTGTGTATTAATATGAGCATTTAGAGATATAGTATTATTATTTTTCCCATTAACTAATTCAACTCAAGGCTGACCTGAAACGCCCCCTCCCCCCCCAAAAAAAAAACCCCCACCTCACCTACTACTTATAAAATCCATATGTTAACATTATCATTTTTATCCAATTACAGGAAAGTATGCTCTTTATGCATTACAGGTAAGTAGGGTATTAATGTATTACAGCTAAGTAGAATTCAACAAAACATTATTTAACAAATCATTTTAGTATCTTCTGTAATAGATCAATTTAACAGTCTGACATTACACTCATTGACCAGTGGCCAATTCGCTGAAGCGTGTCAGTAATATAAGAACGGATCATCTATAATGCAAATCACCCCATCAACCCCCACCTCCCCCACCCCAATGTCAACATCAACGCGATACGGTGACGTCATCGTGGGTCGTTATCGGAGATTCATCGGGATTATAATAATTCGGGATTTCCATCGACTGTTAGAGTACCATCGTCTGACCGTACCTCGGAACTCCAATAAGAAGTGTACATCGGTATCGACCTTCGGGTCGGTTTTGAAGTAGACTTTGATGTCGTTGGTGGCCGACAGATAGACGGTACGCGACCGGATCTCGTGACTACAAGCCAGGATCACTCTGTCGTTGTCGCCGTCCGAGATGACGATGTACTGTCTACAAACGGCTGGTTGGTCGCTCTCCCGGATACCGAAATCTGAATAGTCGTGCAGCGTCAGGTTAACGCGCTGTCCGGGCCGGACCCGAATTCTCCACGGACACTGCCGGAATCCCCAGCGCCGTTCCGACGGCGACAGGAATCCGGACTCGCCGGTAGATGGCGGCAGTGGTTCCACATAACCGGACGTACACCGTTTGGTATCCAGGGGCGACGTAACTGGAAATAAAATTGAAATGTTACGTTGCTTTCAGAATAACAACAACAACAATAACAACAACCACAACCCACTAACAACCAAAAAAAAAACCAACAACAAAATAATGATAATCGGGAAACGTCGAACGGGTAATAGTCGATCAACTAAAAGAACAATAGCAGATCAATGCAATAATCAATAACACATCGATAGAACACCTGTTGGTCGTTAATGATTCATTAAACCGGGTCTAATACCTGAACGGTTATCAGTAGACAGATGAATGACGTCACTAGACCATGCCAACAAAAATGTTGTCTGTTCAATTCGAGTCGTGTCTGTGTTACCTGTGACATCCTAGAAATTTTTCTGTTAACTCGTAAAGGTGACGTTGAAACATCCTTCTCTGTCGCCTTATATATTTAACTGGTTATTATTATTATTATTATTATTATTATTATTACCATAAAGGCACTTACTTTGTTTACAGTAGTACGAGGCCTGGAGATAAGACTTGAGGTCACCGGGACAGCCGTTGTACGCAGCAAACAATGTCTCAAAGTTGACCACCTCACATGACTGTCTAGCCGAACACTTATTGGCCAGGATGGCCGTGACGTCAACACTACAGCCGATATAGCCGTAGTCTCGCTTAACACAACTGCCGAATGTCATCCGGCCATAGAGGGCGTTCTCGATCATGATGACGCCCTGGTTCGGGCAGGTCGCCTCAAACTTCTGATCCAGGCAGTAATCTTTTGTCGTGTGTTCTGTAATGATTAGGTGATGTTGGTACTGTTATCAGTGTTGTTATGAGAATGGCTTTTATTCGCGCACACATGCAAACTCACACACACACACACACGTCGATGTGATTATGCTCACACAGAGATAGAAAATTGTTCTATCCAAGCAGCTTGATTCTCAATGTCAGTTCGAGCTGATGTCCTCGGAAAACTGGCTAACGCATACACATCAAAGTACAGATATTCTAGTATCATACTACTATGGTATATCACGCACACGCACAGGGACAGGTGAGACATTACACACGTCTCAGCAAGAAAAGTCGCCACTCTGGATTCAGTCCCATGAAGAAACGTACAGAGTTTGAATTCACAGTTCGAGATTCTCTGGGCCTTACTATACACAGCTAAAACACGCACGCATATATATATATATATATATATATATATATTATTATATGCCAACACACGCACGCGTCGATATTATATATATATATTATATCAGCGCGACATGAGAGTAAAGATCCCCCTGTATATATATAAATAATTGATGTGTTGTGTCTTGTGTTTACGCTAAGTGTGCGCATATATATATATATATATATATATATATATATATATGCGTGTGTGCGTGCGTGTGCGTGCGTTGCGTCTTGGCAACACATGCCATGTTTATTGTGGTCAAGAAAAGCAACATAAACAAATCCCGAACTGAGTGGATCGCCTTTATCTCGTCATCTTACGTATACTTTATGGTTATCTCACAACAATAAATACACATCACGTGTCGTTACCAACCTTAAAGATACACAACCAGAGCGCAACATTTACGTTTTAAAAATATACGACAGAGAATATACTGTGTCGGCGAAACAATACTACAACAATTGTGCTCTAAAAAAAACTTAATAATATCATAACGGGAAACTAAAGCCATCATAACGCACAATAATGGATGCCGGCTAAAAAAAGCACACCTCAGTCAAGGATTCCAACGTACGTCTCCATTGTGGAGAGATAATTACTATCTTATCGTGAGCAGCTATTATCATTTATCACAACTCAGTTACGCTTCCGTGGAGTCTTTCTCCGAAACCATTGACTGTAGGATACTATCAATGATGCGTAATTTGGTGTCTTAAAGAACTGTTGCCGTCAGATGATTACAGTTGGTTTACCGTTAACGATATTACAGTATCTGGTGTCGGCATCTCCTTTGAAGATTTCTGTGCTTCATGAATAAACACAATCGCCATCATTGTATCTTAATCCAATTATCGTTGGCTACCGATCCCAAATATCCAGACGTGCGAAGACAAACTGAATACTAATGTCTTTATCTGGAGTACCAATATTAATATGGCCGGGAGCGTAGTTAGTGCTAAATATGCGCCCATTATTCATATCCATACATATACTGTGTGTGCGTGCGCGAGCAGGCACGTGTGTGTGTGTGTGTGTGTGTGTAATCGATTATCAATATATTATAACTAAATGGTATTAGTTGTTGATGCGGCAAGCGGTCACATTTGTCAATTTCGTCTACACAGAATAATATTAGTTGGTGATGCGGTATGGCAGTTTGGTAGTATACAGCGCTGCCAATATTCCTGTCGTGGGATCGAATCTCAGTGTTCCTCTGTCGCTGAGATGTTTCGTCCAAGCGTTACTTGTGTATGTCGGATAGTTCATCCACAAGTAAATGGTCTCTCCCTAAAAGCCAGACCCCCCCCCAACCAAACGTCCCGGATGTAACAAGTGTTGAGACCAAACAAAATAAATCTCTCACAAATATGGTGACCTTGTTCCAAAGGTAAGTTTCCACCAGGTAAATGCTAATTATCTCGTATACCTTCTTACAGCACATGGAGATTAATAATCAGGTGGCTGATTATTACAGTCTTACACTAAAGTCGAGAGGTCCCCAGTACAAATCCGCCAGACCCCAATTATTAAGTAACTATGAAATGGATCGAAAGAAAGAAAGACTTCTCCGATAGTTGAACTAGTCAGGAGTACAAAAGAAAAAGTACCTTAGATATGACTCAAATAGTTAAATACACGATGTATTTTTATTACAAAAATAAATAAACTTCAACACGTCATTTTTATCAGTATGTATCCTGTCAAGTAAATATTAGTGTCGTATTCCATCCAGTTAAGACAACCGCGGTACATATTGAGAAATTGTTATAAAGACGGTCCGGAACACGAGAAGCTCTGATACGGAGCCGACGATAAGGCGGCTGCTCGAGATACGTACGTCGAAATCCGGAACAATATGGCTGCTATCTCTGAAACCAGGATCGTGGATTTAGCGAGCTTCTCTAACACATATCAGTTTGCTAACTGGTTCGTAATGATAAAGTCAAGTAGCCCCAACACACACACACATACACACACAAACTGCTAGTCAGCTCTAAATACATATAGGTTTTAAATGATAAAGGTCTTTTTACACTGTGTCGAATCCCATTTGACCTTTTAATTTTTGTGTGTGTAAAATACAGGCGATGCTTATAAATGCACACTCTCTTTGTCTCTCTCTCGCTGTCTCTCTCGCAGTGCGCGCGTGTGTGTTTGAAATATTCTTGTCTCCTCATATGCTATATGAAGAATGTATGTATTATGGGAGTTAAATTTTTTATATCCTATGTAAATACGTGGCTGGGATATTAAATGTGGTTGTGGGTAAGTGAGGAAGGGATGTAGGGGGTAAATCAGTGAGTGAGTGAGTGAGTAAGCGAGCGAGCGAGCCAGTGAGACTGTGATACGGTGGAGGATGGATGGCAGGATATTTGATTGGATGGATGGATTTGATTTGTTACCGTGTTGCTATGGAGGCATAATGAGCTAAAGTTTATGCCATTTATCACACACACACACACACACACACACACACGGCAAAATCGAGAAATTCTTACCACTGAATCAATCTCAACCAACAGTCAGATGAGCACGAATAATGTTGGTTGCAGCGAAGCGCCACTCAGCGAGTTAGTTATACAGTATCCCATAGTTAAACACGCACACACACGCGCGCGCGCGCCCGCACATACATTTATCTTCACTTCCACGAAGCCAGTATTGACCACGAAATACCTACAGAGTAATAATAATCATTCGAGGAAAGGAAATCAGTGAAATAAAGCGCCATATTCCCCGCAGTTCACTGGCCCAATATTATTTATTTATCGTCGGGGGGGTGGGGGGTGGGGGAACGAAATCCTCACTGCACCTCTCTCTCTCTTCTCCCCCTCCTCTCTTTCTCTCTTCTCTTTCGAGTATGAAACGCTTTTATTTCGGTTATCGTTCTACTCTTTAAGCTGCTACCCCGGCAGCTTCTCCCCCCAAACGTTAATAGATTTATTTTCACGAAGTCGGAAGCAGCTCGCAAAACTGTGGAAAGAAAGAAAAAAGTCCGACCAAGAACGCTCCTTCCTGTTGGCAGCAAACAGACCTCGTCTTGTAGCTGGTAGGGAAGGAGAAAGAGAGGCCAGAGAAATGAATCGCTCCTAACTTTGGTATATATCGTGTTTAATACTGGACTGATTTGTTGTTGTTGTTGTTGGGGGAGGGGGTGGGGTATTGTCTTCGTTTTCTGGTTTCATTGTTGTTGTTTTGTCTTGTTTGTTGTTGATGTTGTTGTCGTGGTCGTCGTTGCCGTTGTTGCCTCTCTTCCGTTTCGCTGGAATAGGGCCCGGAGTATGTTAAAGCGAAATTAAGGCAGGTGTTTCGGAAAACAACGGGCTGGGCATATCTGCCGCCAGCTTCCATGTTATATGGCGGCCCACACTACAGACTCCAGGTGTTGGTCGGACAATATTACAGCTTACATAAAGCGCGCCGCCTAAAACGTGAAATATTGATAAACTCAACCCAACAACCTCCCCCCCAACCCCCCCCCCCTCTCTCTCTCTCTCTCTCTCTCTCATTCTCTCTCAATGTCAAATAAGTGTGAAATTTTTGGTGTTGAATTTTATTATTATTTATCTCTGTGTGTGTGTGTGTGTGTGTGTACCATTTGTTACAATTGTTTTCGGCCAGTTGCCTTCAATCCGCGCTTATTGTCGAGATAATAAAGTGTTTATAATACCCATAAACAATTTATGTTCGGTTTCTAGGTCAAGCTAATACCGACTCATAAACGTCATGTTTTCAGAAGCTGGCGTCCAAAATGCAATTAGACGGACTATGACAAGATAATGACTACACATGACACTCTAACATTAACAATAATCATGTCATCAACATTTGTGAACAAAGTAATTATTATTATTATTAGTAGTAGTAGTAGTAGTAGCAGTATTAGCATGTTAACTAGTCTATAAACCGTTAGCACCGGGGTTTGGAGAGGGGGGTGGGGGAGATTTGAGTAACACTTTGAGTACGGCTTCGTAAATGCCCCAAAAGAACATGGATCGCTGTGTTCGCCGGAAATGGCTATGTGGTGATAAATGAAAATTAGCGTGAACGGATTCGCAAAAATTAACCCTGTTTTATTTGTTTGGGATAATTCGAATGAACAATTAATTAAACAATTAGAATGAATGCCCACTACAATAAATGGGGGGGGGTACAGGGGGCGGATCATTTTCCTGGGAAATTAAACATCAACGAGTCGGCGGCAACGGGCTGATTCTTAGTGCGGGTTATTTACGTCCGAACGCG
>JAODUP010000432.1:182500-205000 GCA_025642065.1 Paralvinella palmiformis | reverse complement strand
ATACTCGAAGAACGAAAAGATGGTAGCCTATTCACCCAATGACTGATGAGTCGTTCAGAAGTTCTAATCACGTATATATTTACAGATAATAGGTCTTAGTACCATCGTGTAGAGTGTCACTATATATATATATATATATATATATATATATATATATATATATAATATATATATATATATATATATATGTATGTGTGTGTGTTGTTGTATGTGTGTGTGTGTGTGTCGTGTGTGTGTGCATGTGTGTTGGTCTGTGGGGCGCCTCCATAGCCTAACTGGTAGCGCGGTTGGCCACATATCTATAGCACCTCGGTTCAAACCCCGGCCGGGTTATGTCAGAAGGGTGTTGCGTCTTTCACTTCGCCTCATTACCTTCGGATATCGCTCGGCCCATTTAGTCTGCCTTGCGCACAAATGTGGCCGTAAAACGGCAACATTTCTATACAAATTCATATTTATTTATTAAGATTCATCCTGTGTATCAAATTAATAACCTATACAAATTAAACAGAATCCGCCCCCCACCTCGCAGACCTCATAATATATTAACTTTTCGTATCTCTTATCTCTAGAAATTGAACAATTTTCTCTTATCCCTGATGTTTTCTCGGCTGTATTCTACATACCGTTAGTGATACATCACTGATTAGATAATGTTTATCACCTGGCGTTATCTAACCGATATACTATACAGTATGGGCGTGTGCTTTCCCTACTCTTGTACAGAGCGTAGTACCGTGTACTCTGCTACGCCGAAGAGAACTGAGCTTTAACGTATACGTACTGTAGAGGATTATTATCGAGTGTTCACCGACGCAGATGAGTTCCTAGTTCGTGATAAGGTTCCGGGAGAAGAAAAAAAACGCCCGTATGCTGACTGAGTCTGAGAAGTACTATTGCATTACAGCTTGAAGATAGACAGGTGTACCGGGGCCAGGTAGGTGAAAATAATATACTCTAATTGTGTGTGTATTGGGGGGGGGGGGTGTATGTGCATGTGTGTGTGCATGCGTCCGCGTGCGTGCGTGTATGCTTGTGTGTAGTGTGTATGCGCGCGCACGCGCGCGTGTCTATGTGTGTCAGAGAGAGAGAGCGCGCGTGGGTGTGTGCGCGTACGTGTTGAGGTCGGAGAGGTCAGATCATAACAGTATATTATACCATATAAACGGCAGAACAGATCAACGAAAATAATAACATTAGATGAAATATGGAAAATTAATGTGACGAGAGAACCTTTAATGCTGCCCGCTACTCGGCTGTGGAATAGGTCTACCGAAGTAGTACTGATGCCGTGTACTCTGATGGATCGCTTAATTTAGCATGACGCCATTCATTTTGTACTTCCGGAGAAACAGAACTAAGAGTACGGGTTAATCCTTAGAGTAGCTCGCATCACGTCAGAATCTCTACGAGTCCTCCGCCATCGCCTCATATGTTCCGGATCACCGGTATCTATACTCCCACGCCTAATAATCACCTACATCCGGCACAGGCCCTCCTACCCGAGTTCCCGGCCGAAACATTGACAGATAATGAGGAACTTCTGCAAGATTACTACATATGGAACTCGCAAATCTATTAGTCTGTCATCTTCTCTGTCTGTCCGTCAGTTTGCGGACTGTTTGTCTGTCTGTCTGTCTGTTTGTTTGTTTGTTTTTTGTTTGTTTGTCTGTCTGTCTGTCTGTCTGTCTGTCTGTCTGTCTTGTTTGTCTGTTTGCGTGTCTGTTTGGCTTTGGCTACATATCTTAAGACTAGCCGCTAAATTAAAGTTATACCGTACCAGCTGGTGATCCCACTACAGAGAGATGCAATAAAGTCTGGTCACGGATAATCCCACAATCTGGTGATCCGACGAAAATTATCTTGAACGGAATGGTTTTATTTCCTACCTGGTCCAACAGACCTTTCGACACCGTCACAACGATCTGCCTGTTTAGTATCAGATAACGTTTGGATAGTCCGACGTATCACGTGACCATATTGACGCCGAACAGATCAAGTGATACTATAATTCAGCTGAAGCTACACGATTATCTAAATCGTCGTCGCGCGTGAGAAAAGAGAGACAAACTGATGTTGGCTTATCCGGACAACCAGAAACGCAACTCGAAAACATCCCCCGATTTAAATTTGATATTGGCCGCTCCGGGATAGTACCACAATTACCGTCTTCCTGGTCCCGTATAAAGGTGCGCGATCCAGATTGAATTGTCATAGGCGTATGAATGCATAACAGCGAAATGTTGAGTTCCGCCAAACATAGGCATCGTTAAGTGGATATATTGTTATCGATGAGGTAGGATGTGGGTCCAGTGAGTAGACGATATCAAAGATTTTCGGTTTGCGTATCAAGGATTTCGTTACAAGATTTGGTATTTCCAGATGCTAAATGATTGGTAGATGTTGTGTTGAACCGTGTGATAAACGCGTTCTTTTACCAATCGCGAAATCACGGAAGACACGAACTGGTTCGCACGTTGATAAATTGTATACCAGTGTTCATCAATTGATGTCGCTTCTCGATAAGATACTATATTTTGCTAGTAAATAATTTTTTTTACATGCACATCTAAGGTTTCGCAATAAATCATCCTTTTTGTTGTAATATGCGATATTTAGCACCGCGAAGTCCGAATGAAAAGTGGTAAATTCGTATCCAACACAGACGTTCAGAAAATGAATATTCATTAACGATGTAGGAGGGGTCTGACAAAAATCTTTCTACTCAATGATAATTCCCTTGTTATGGCAGAAAAAGAAACTGATACTGAAACTTTTAAATCTGAGATATTTTCTTGGTGTTGGATTTCACGTTGTTAGTGTTCATTGTCATACCATCTGACTTGCAGTGTGACAGCCATTACCTCGCAGCTTCGGTTGCCTCGAGTGATGAAAGCTGACTTTCTCAGATAAATAATCATGTTTTACAGCAAAATTTAACAAGAAATAATTTAATAGTTAACATAAAGAATCTTTAATGAAATTGTTACAAGAATTTATAATTCGATTTGGTTTTATGAATTCAAATACATCGTTAATTTACAAACAAGAACCCTGTTTCTATCGTGCTAGCACACTGTGTACGCTGCCTCGCTGGCCAGCAACCCGTCGGCGATCCCGGAATCATGCACTGCGCATGTGTCGCTGAAATCATCCTTTAGCGTCATTGGCTCATTCACCAAAATGTGTGTGTGTGGGGGGGGGGGAGAGAGAAGGGTACCTTTCGGGCATTACAATGTAAAACTTGGAAATACGAAATAAAATTGCTATCTATTGAAAAAGACCCGAACGATATAATTAGTTCTAGTAAATGGGGAATACCATATTTCGGTCGTTCAACAATGGTGTCACGTGTTATCTGGTGGTCTGCCCATTAGTGGTGGTGGGTTAGTAATTAACATTTCTAGGTTTGATTATAATAATGGTGCTGAACAAATTTCTCGTGGTTGATCATCTGTATGAATAAAAGCGAATGTGTATACGTGGTTTTTTTTTCTGCCCAAAAAGTCTTAAAATTCAGTGAACATAAACACGAACATAGGTTGGGATTATGATAGGGACTATGATTATGCTCGTCTGACATGGGGTCAAATCAATTCCGGAATTGGAATTGGAATTGAAGTTACCTACAAAAATTTAAATCCAGAAATTCATTTACCATTTTACAACATTACCAGTTACATGTGGTATTACCAATATAATATAATATAATATACGAGCATTGCTCGTATATTATATTTGTATTAATATAAGCTGTCAACAGGGCAGTTGATATAACACCCAGCAGGATGTACGGGCCATATTTGATAATCCGACAATTTGTGTAATACGATATTTTACTGCATTACCATCGGCGTCGGAATGTCCAAGCGTTTTCTCAAGATCCGCAAAAGGAAGATATTATGATGTCGAATGACCAAGGTAAACCAATTTTATTTGTTCTGCTGGACCTGTCTGCTGCATTTGATACGATTGAACATAATGCACTTATCTCTGGGCCGAAAGGCTTGTTTGGTTACTCAAGTAAAGTACTCGAATGATTCCAGCCTTAATTAGAACGACAGCACCAAAGAGTGTCTCAGTTGTTGGGTCAAGTTCTTGGTATTTTGATATCGCAACGATATGGTGTTAAATATAATTTGTATACCGATGACACGATATATATATATATATATATATATATATATATATATTACTGGGTCCTGATAATGAGTTAAATCTCTCCTCTCACGTGAAACATTTTGAATATTGTAATGTTGACATTCATTCATCTAAGAACAATCGCATTGTTATATATTGGTGTAACTTTCAACATCCCTATTGGACCACTAACTATTGGAAAATCGAGCGCCTATTAAATGTATGACCGTGTCACATCAGTATGCCGAGTCGCCTACTACCATCTTATGAACATCCACTGTTTAAAAGCATTCTCGACACAAGAAGAACTTGTTGGTGTGGTCCATGCCTTTGTTACGTCTCGTATAGACTCCCTGTTATATAACTCCCTGTTATATGGCATCTCTGATTATAACATTAACCGCCTTCAGCGAATTAAAATATGGTGCAGCTCGCCTAGTGACGAATACTCGAAACTTTAATCACATCAGCCGAATTAAAAAAAACAAAAACAATGTTGGCTACCTGTTAGATAGATTAGCAATACACCTATCAAAGACTTGAATACCTGTGTGAACCCGAAAACTCAGGCCATTCAGTCAAATACTTTATTAGAATTACCTGTGTCTGGGCTCATTTTGCGTCTGTTGTTCCTGTCCCCATTTTATGGAATAAATCGCCGATGGATATTGAAAAGTTTAAATTTGTTATAAAATATTTTAACAATGTATTCGAGTTTGCTTTCACCGATGTTTACATACCTATCTGATTTAAGTTATCATTCTGTTATAGTAATATATGCTGAAGAGTAACGATAAATGTTAGCAACTAATGATATGTTAATACTTGGGAGTGTTTGATTGATTGATTGAATGGGTGGGTGAGTCAGTCAGTCAGTCAGTCAGTCATTCAGTCAGTGAGAATAATAAATGCAGCCTTATTTATATTGGAATAATATTTATTACATAATTGACCTCGCACACGCACACATACATACATACACACACACACACACACACACACGCACGCATATATATACTCTTTTACATACATACATAATACATAAATATATAAATACATAACTGTATTCACATCGTCATAATATTATTCATCAATATTGTTCATAACAATAAGTTATTTAGCAGATGATCAAAAGTTGTCACAAAAACACGACAGCAATAAAATATGAAATTACCTTGAAACAGAAACGTTAAACGATTTACAACAGCATTTAGGACATTTTAACTAACAACAGCAATTCGACGGTTTCGAACACTTTGGTGTCAAGTATCCTGACTAGTAAACACTAATCATAACGGGAACACACTACTGGATGGGAAAAGACAATTTGGCATAACGTGTCGATGCAGGATATCGCAGTGCGATGATTCGTCCCCACATAATTAATAATATATTGATTTGGGTAAGGTATAAGTGCCATATTCGGTGATTAAACACAATGCCGAATACAAACAGAAAAGTGTAAGAGTCGACTAGCAGCTATAAATGATTGTGGGTCTGATGTATCTTTGGCGGGAAAAGACCAAACGATCAAATCGCTTGCTGACTAGAATATCGCCGGAGAGTATGATCGTACAACATTTAATCTTGTTGTTGTTGTTATTGTTGTTGTTGCAGCTGCTGCTGTTATAGAATCTTATCTTTTGATTCGGGAAGTTTCAATGAAGCCAGTCCACAAAATGACATTAGAACAGCTGTTAGCAGGATTGGCAACGTTTTGCCCATATTGATCATATTCACGAATGTCACATTGCCAAAAATGGCTGCTATCTTACCAAAACTGGCGAGAAATCCTAAAGATGTTGAGCTGAAAATAGAATTATTATAACCGTCTTAATGGATTCTACTAGTTTACATGTTATAATATATAATGTGTTATAATGCTATACACATACTATGTAGAAGAGTCCAATGTTCCAAAAAGACACCCACACGCACCCACACACATACACGCACCCCATATATATATATATATATATATATATATATATATATATATAATATAGAGAGAGAGAGAGAGAGATTGCTAGATTCGTAATGAGGATATAATTCAGTCGTTGAGGCTATCAGTGTAACGAAAGCTCCATTAACGACGGCATTATACAGGGCGTTGACGCAGACGACAGTCGTCTCCGTGTTTGACGACCATATAAACAACACACTGAGGGCAGACAGCAACATATAGCCCACTGGAAGTAAAGATGTATATATATATATATATATATATATATATATATATATATATATATATATAACAATTTTTATACAGCTTTAATAACTGAAGTCGTTGTACTGAAAACTGCGAGGCTCGATGGCTCAATGCGGGGCTTCATGACTCACTGCGGGGCTTGATATTCAGGTGACGTTTAGCAGCACCAGTTATTGCCGTGTGTCAGATTTACGAACATCCCGGACACAAAAGTCCGTCATAGACTTGCCATAGATTTGTTTAGATTATATAATGTTTTCCTCGGTATTCCCTGTCTGAATGAGTGTGTGAGTGAGTGAGTAAGTGAGTGAGTGATTGAGTAGGTGATTGAGTTGGTGGGTGGGCGAGTGAGTGGGTGAGTGAGTTAATGAGTGAGTAATTGTTGAGGGTTTAGTGAGTGAGTGAGTGAGTCAGTAAATACTGTATTATGTGTCTTAGTAGATCATATGTGCATATTAATTAACCACTCGAACAGATGCCAAAAGTGGTACCCTAAGTTAGGTTTTACTTACGTAACAATCGCCGTCTTCCTATCTTATCTATAAGATACACACTCATCAACGTTGTCGGCAGAAGAGCTATCTGTGTCAGGAAGCTTTCCAAAAAAATCTTCCTTTTGCTATACGTGACGTCAATATCCACGTGACATCCACTCCACGTGTTATTGATGTCGGTGTCGACGAGTTCCGTTCTGACGAAATCTTCCGGATAAAAGTTCGTGTTGTCGAAATAGGAGTGATCCATGAACGTATCCAGAAAGCGGCTCTGGGCCGAAGTTACGTTCAGGAAGTGACACCTGGTCATGTGACACAACTGGAATGTCACGTGGCGTAGTTCGATGTTCTTGAAGGTCACATTTATCATCGTGACGTTGAGAAACTTGAAATTATCGAGATGACCCGCGTATGTGACGCTGTCCAAGGTCATGTTGAAGGTTAAGTTAGTGTTGGCGAAATAGGACTCCTGCTCTAAGAACTTCAGGTACTCCGGGAACCAAATAGACAAACCGTGGTACCTGACAAGAATAATGTTGTATCAATGAAGTTTACGACGTATTAATCACTCACGCATGCACCCAGTAACTCATACACGCATGCACCCAGTAACCCATACACGCATGCACACACGCATATACAGCCACATAGTTAGAATACCGATTACTTTCTGTGATTTAATTGTACATAAACAGAATGCTAATATTACTTATTGTAATAATATACAACAACTAACTAACTACTACTACTACCATTACTACTACTACTACTTACTACTACTACTACTACTACTAGTATTATAATAGTATTAAATCATGTTAATAAAAGTAATGCTTTGTAAATATTATGAAAATGTTGTTAATTATCGCCTTTTATATTCTTTTATTGAATATTAGTACCACAAATAATAACATTACCACAAATAATAACACTACCACAGATAATAACACTACCACAAATAATAACACTACCACAAATAATAACACTACCTTAGATAATAACACTACCACAGATAATAACACTACCACAAATAATAACACTACCACAAATAATAACACTACCTTAGATAAAAAGTACCACAGATAATAACACTACCACAAATAATAACACTACCACATATAATAACACTACCTTAGATAAAAAAGTACCACATATAATAACACTACCACAAATAATAACACTACCACAGATAATAACACTACCACATATAATAACACCACCACAGATAATAACACTACAACATATAATAACACTACCTTAGATAACAAATTACCACAGATAATAACACTACCACAAATAATAACACTACCACATATAATAACACTACCACAGATAAAAAAGTACCACAGATAATAATACTACCACAGATAATAACACTACCACAGATAATAACACTACCACAGATAATAACACTACCTTAGATAAAAAAGTACTACAGATAATAACACTACCACAAATAATAACACTACCACAGATAATAACACTACCTTAGATAAAAAAAAGTACCACAGATAATAACACTACCACATAAAATAACACTACCACAGATAATAACACTACCTCAGTTAAAAAAGTACAACAGATAATAACACCACTATAGATAATAACACTACCACAGATAATGATAGTACTACAATAATAGAGATTATTATTATTATTATTATTATTATTATTATAATTCTTAAATTAATCAAATCTAAGATACAACGTAAGTAATAATATATTAGACTATGACTAGGTTGTGTGTGTGTTAATTTATCAATAACGTTAAAGTGAAAGTATAATAACAGACATAGAGCCAGACAGATAAGACAAAACATACACACGAGCAGACAGACAGATAGACAGACAGACCTACAAACAGACAAGACATACATAAGGACAGACATATGTACTGACAGACATACAGACAGACGAGACAGATCAATCAATAACAAACCCTGTCAGGTGTTGTTGACTAATTTTACAAAACCTATCTTCTGATGTTTACCGCAGCTCGAAATATTCGATAACACGTCTGTTGACCGACGTCTACAGACGTCTGATAAAGACATCTGATGAAGACATCTGATAACTTGGGATGTCAGATGTTTGTTATATAAACGTCTTCCTTAACTTTTTTATCTCAGTCATTGCAAACAGAATACGGCCCAATATAAACAAAGGACGAACTGACTATGGACACTGTCTACGTGTTCTAACGATAGGCTTGTCGTCAAACCTATTGGTTTTATTGACCAGAGCTTTAATTAACAGTGGAACCAGGAAATAAAATGCAGGAGGTGGTGGGGTTTTCCTCGTTTTAAACAGAAATGACTATCTAAAGCGAAACCGAGACATTTATCTGAGAACGCTCTCTTACACTGTTTATATATATATATATATATATATATATATATATATATATATATATATATATAATAGTTGACATTTATATAGCGCCCTATCCAGCTAGATAGCTGCTTTAAGGCTCTTTACAGTATTATTATCACTGACTCACCAGCACACACTTCAACTCACAAGGGATAATATAAGATAATATAATATTCTCTAGCTTCTGTTACCGTGATTATAAACCTGTGTTTAGGCTCTAATAGTTATGTTTCCTATCAAAATAAACCAACATACACACAAGTAAACATATACATAAGCTGCCAAATACACAAGTAAATAAATTAACAAACAAACAAACAAACAAACATAAACAAACCAATACACATGAAGTAAACACACAAACAACAACACACGGAGATGTAGTTTATCACATATTAATATCTAGCTTTATCTACAGTTAATGCGAAAGGAAAAATTAAACCTACCCGAAGGAGGCACAGAACCAGACAACGCAAAGGACACATGTCATCATCGTCAAAGGTGTGACAAATAACATAAATATAGAATTGCCGAACTGAAAGAGAAACAACATAGCGTTTTTATTATTATGGACTAGATTAGATCGAAATGATGAATTTGCAATTCCATGTCACCATGCAATTTCTATTGCGATTAAAATACCGATCAAGGTTAATATTCAACACCTTTCTCGTTTGTAGTTGGGTGTTTACTCTCAAAAAACAAGAAACCCCCAAGAAACCAAAACAAACAATTTACCAAATTTACAATTTGTTTTCAGTGGCATTGAGTATGTGTATTTTAATATTTACAGCCACTGATTATTATTAACCATAATTATATTTATTAGAAAGGCTAAACATCGTTTAAATGTTTATTCGTACGAGTTAGTCAATTGCTTATAGAACTTGCTGATATCATTTCACGCACATTTTGTAGACTCCGGTAGATGTTGATTGTGATGCTAGCAGCACGTTGTTGGTTGATTGTGCGAATATTTCCGTTGCTTGGTAACTGAATTTCGGGCATCTGGGAAGAGAATATTAATAAAGTGTAAGATCTCTTTTAAACTATAGCCATACATTTCAATCTAAGTTGGATAAAAATGATAAATTGTTGTGTGTGTGTGTGTGTGTGTGTGTGTGTGTTGTGTGTGTGTGTAAGTGAAAATTTTAATAAGCATTTTGAATATATTGCATTTGAAAATTAATTTTAAAGTAAACTTTATTTAACAAATTTAATAATAATAATAATTATAATCGTGTAATGGTATGTGTTATTGCATATAGCTGTGAATCATAGTGTATTATTATAAAATTAATAAAGAACACTGAATGGCCTAAATTGTGCCGATGTGTCGTTAAACAACATTCATCCTTATAAAGTTAATAAGTGGATATAATCTCTGTATTATAGCTTTTTCTTATGGGTCGGTGTATGTTTCTACAGAAAAATTTCAACCTAAGGGTTTCTACATATTGCTTACTACAGATGGGTTTCTATATAAGGGTTTCTATATATAAGCTTTTCATTGTGATGCATTAGTCTATATATTATCAACTATATTCTGCTCCGTTAAGATAGAGCCTCCTCACCTCGTACTCAGCACCAGCTTCTGTGTGATTCCAAAGATAAAGTTTTCTGTAAACAGCTAAAGCTTCTAGATCCTTACCGATCTGTAATATGTGGTATATATATATATATATATATATATATATATATATATATATATATATATAGAGAGAGAGAGAGAGAGAGAGAGAGAGAGAGAGAGAGGAAAGAAAAAGGGAGATATATATATATAAGATATATATATATATATATATATATATATATTTATATAAAAATATATATATATATATATATATATATATATAATATATAGTTTATGTTTATATTAATATATATATATATATATATATATATATATATATATATATATATATATATATATATACAGCCAGACAACCAGACTAGACAACAGACAGGCAGAGACAGACATACATACAGACAAAAAGACAGTCAGACATACAGCTATGTTGGTTGGCGGACATACAAACGGACAGACAGAAACACACGCCCTATTTCTAGGCTGTGTATGAGAGATAATTCTAGGTATATCTACCTGTAATAAAAACCTTGGACTTTCTGGCATAGCATATGTGCCGACAATGGACATAAGAACAGGTATAGTACATAATATCATATATAATCTCCAACTGTGGAAAGTCGTATCTTCTGATATCTCTATGTCAAATAATTCTTATATGTAATATAAAATTACTCTATATATATATATATATATATATATATATATATATATATATATATATATATACTTACAAATGGAAATACTATGATATAAAGATATAAGTACATGTACATAAATACAAATTCATATACATATATAGAGATGAAGGATAGAGAGACATCCCAAGGATGCGTATAGAAGGTAGTGTATAGAAGGATGTGTATAGAAGGCTGTGTAGGGGCTAAAATGTGTATCTGCAATGTGTGTGTACTAGGATTGACATTCTGTTTATTTTACTCAGGGTTTTTATCTAGGATGGTGATTGATGTTTTACGGCCACTTTTATGCACACGGTAGGCTAAATGGATCAAACGACCTCCAAAGGTAATGAAGCGAAGTCAAAGATGAAACACCCTTCAGATATTCCCACGCCGATATTCGAACTCAGATGGTAGTGATCTATGGTCAAACGCGCTACCAACTAGACCACGGAGGCGCCCGGTTTCTATCTTGTATGTATCCATATATATATATATATATATATATATATATATATATATATATATATTTATTTATTTATATATATACATATATTTGTGTGTGCGGGAGAGGGGACAGGAGAGAGGAGAGAGAGAGAGAGAGAGAGAGAGAGAGAGAGTGAGAGACAGAAAGAGAGAACTTACCTGTATTTGGTATAAGAAGCCATCCCAGAGAAGACACATAAACACCACCACAAACCCAAAACAATAATAAGAGACACATTTTATGTCCTCGACCTTGACGAGGACAGAACTCGCTAAAATATGGCAAAACAATAGGAACCGTGCCACCAATACTAAAAGAAATAAATGGGTAAATAGCTTGTTATTTACATAAATATAATTCCAATGTATATTGTAAATATTCTTAAACACCATCTGCTTAGCACAGCATATTATATAATGGCAATATAGCCCACACACCAGGAAATTATAATTATGCATAGCACTAATATTATAAAGTAAATCCAGGATTGTGATAAAAACTGGAGCAATCAAACACAGACGGACCTTTTAGGCATAATGGATAAACGTAAATTCATTTTATGGTATTCTTTCTGGACAGGCAATCATACATACGTGTATATATATATATATATATATATATGTGTGTGTGTGTGTGTGTGTGTGTGTGTGTGTGAGCGTGTGCGTGCACGCACAATAGTATACATTAATGTTTAATTACCCTAATCCAGAACCCAGCCGACAGATAAGAAGAAGCCAGTATTTCGGCATGAAGGATCCCAGCATGGTGAAGGTGACATTGACAGTTAGGGACGTTATCAAGATAGGTTTACGACCTAATCTATCGGCTAGAGTTCCCCAGATAACAGCTCCAAACATCATACCAGCAAACGATATAGCACCTGAAAAGGTAAAGTTAGAGATAGTAGTATATATGATGTTTAAATTCTGCATCCATGTCTGTATACATATAGGGGATGTCTGTGGTATAATATCTGATGTTTATATTTTTATATGCTAAGTATCTATATTTTATATGTGATGTTTACAGTTTTGTAAGCCATGTCTATTTTTTGTATGCTATGTCTATAATTTTTATTTGATGTCTACATTCTTACAGGCGACATTGTTTTAAGGATATCTCTCGTGGTGCAGCTGTTAGAGAATCACAGTGTTACCTGTGTGTTAGGTCATCCCACAGTAAAAGGTATCAATGTGATTGTCTCAATCCCTAAGCGATTAGCCTTTCGGTCACGTGTCTCAGGTATGGCCGACACAGTTGCTAAACAAAGCACCCACTCATTATACTAATATATTCATAATATATAGGGTATTGTATTTGATGACTATTGTCAGAGCTGATGTACATATTGTAATACGAGATTAACATATTGCTATATGTGATGTGTATATTGTTACATATATCACACGTGCTGGTATAGACATTGTCTATATCATGGTATTATGCTTAATATCATGATTGTATATGATATCTATGTGAAATGATAGAAAGGTATATCTTATTATAATCTGATTCTAATAGGGATTTACAAGGTCTTTTATTAATGCCATAGAAAGTACTTGTACTTTGCTTACCTGGATTATAACCCTGAGATGTAGTAATTATATAACTAAATAAGTTACGTTTGATAGTACGATAATATACACGTACCAGTATTTTCGATTTTAATAAACAATGCAGTATCAATTTAACACCATAGTGAATGTGACGTATTTCACGTCAAACCCATTGACTACATCAAAATACAACGTACGCGGTTTCTACGTCTGACGTCTCGCTAGCAACCCCCGATTCCAATCATTTGCTGTACACGTGATATAGTACCAACGAGAACACTTCCCACTCCATGTATGCATGTACGAAAGCTGGGTTCTTCAATCTCAGTACACCCCCCCCAACAACTTCCGGTTGTAATCGGTAGTTCAAAGACTTCGCCATCTGGCCTCATCTTCTGCCATATGCCTCATCTCTTTGAGGTGTCCTTTTGTCCGGCGTGGCCTATGTCCTGTTTGTTTTTGGTCTGTCGCGTTTTGTACCTCGTAGATCCTATCATACCTGACCTCTCGTGATGCATAGGTCGGACGTGGGTGTGCATTTACCATCTTTGCATGTTCACCCTCTCTACACATATATTTATAATAATCGGCCTATTGCATGTACGGCTAGATTAAATTAAATAATACTACGTAGCGTTACTAATATAAACCAATATTTGTGGTTATGAGAACACGTCGTAAGAAACACTAAAGTATGATACGATAGCATCATAGATTCTTTGTGAATAGCTTCCTGTCTGAATATGGTCTTCGCGTTACGGATAAAAAGGTGGGCTAGGTTCGGACGATATTCTTGTACACGGCTTTAAGATATTTATAACTTGTTCGCTTGTTACAATTCGACGCTATCTTCATCTCCCAGAGGGGTATACTATTTTATGCTCCGCCAATTTCGATCCGGATCCATAATGGGCCAGTCTATGGCTCAATATAGCAGCGAACAACTGAAAACTCGGCAAATAGTGGCCGCGATTCGACCCCGGAATCTCTCAACATATGACCAACGTTTATACGCCGAGACTGTCCCGCCTAAATCACTGGCCTGGTAATATTAGTATCCCGAGAGAGATCCTATTACCAGCCGGCCTTCTCCGAACGGTTCTTAATGCCATTTTCAGGATGCGACATCCGGGCATCTTTATTGTTAATCAATGGTTTACTTTTACTAATAAAAACCGTCTCCATTCCGATACATCGTTAAAGCGATCTATTTATCGGAACATATCGCAATCTACCGAACGTTCATCTCTTCCGGAACATTCTGCAACTTATTCGCGAGAACGACCGTCAAACGGGTCACGTGTTCAGAGAGGTATCGAGTTCCTGCCATTTTGTGGCCATTTAGCCAGGAAGCCGCCAGATGTGCTTTTGGAGGCTCGTTGTAGAGATCAAATTTACGCGAAGAGGATTCTCCTATCTGTTATATGTCATAGCGCAGTTGTGCGACATTTATAGTTCCCGGGCCATCAACGTGGAGTCTTTACGCCTACAGATATGTGTTTAATCTACTTGAGCAAGTATTTTTATATTAGGTTTTACGGGAGGTAGAGAAGCACGCCACAGTTGGAGACTTCCCCAGTTCAACCCCCACCATTCCGTGTTGATCCTCAGTTGGTCTAATAGGGGCGCCTCCGTGGTCTAACTGGTAGCTCGTTCGACCACAGGTCACTACCATCTGAGTTCGAATCTCGGAGTGAGCATATCTGAAGGGTGTTTCATCTTTGACTTCGCTTCATTACCTTTGGAGGTAGCTCGACCAATTTAACCTATCATGCGCACAAACATGGCCGTAAAACACCAATCATCAATTGGTCTAATCTGATTTATTTATCGATTTATAATTCCTGTTCTAAGAACTTTATATTCAGAGCTCTTATCGCTTACGCTTGACCCCCCTATTCGCGTATAGATCCAAACAATTCGGAGTAATACTAAATCCTACTCCCCCCCGGAAAGTATACTGTTTCTAAATTCTAAAACGAGTATTCATTCAAGGTAAAGTCAATTAGTCGGAGACCAGCAGTAGTCAGCCACCTGGTGGATTCGATCCGATATACTCCCAGTTTCTTGTCAGACGCTCTATCATTGAATTATCACAACTCACACGTCTCCTGCTTGGCTATTCTAACGTGTAACCTAATATATGACCTTCATTGTAGAATAGATCCTGAATAGTAAAAAACAGCCTGATGAAATCCTAGAATGATAAATTGTCATATATTTTTGACGGATAGCAAACTTCAAAAACATCTCGGACGGGAAAAAATATTAAAATTTTTACCTAAAATTAATTGACAAAAACGATTATCCGGTTACATCTCTAAAATATCGTATCCAGATACGTCTGGAATCCGGTGTATAATTAACTTTAATGCTTTGATGCTGAGACGACTAGACGAGAAAATTATTCCCGATAAGACGCCATTGGTCTGGATCGGTGTCGGCATCAAGAATAATTGAGTGGCCTCTGTGTAGAGTGGCGGATTAGAGGTAACGGAATCGGATAGCGATCCGCTGGTGAACTGATGGATCTGAAGATAAAATGGCGTCGTATCTATAGCGACTCGTCACTTTAACCACTCTCGGCTCAATGCAATACGACGTATTCTCTTCTTCGGGGGGTGGACGATGGTTTACCTTATTAATCAGCAACGCCAAATTATTAGATTATTCATTAATAATAGTGACAATAAGTGCCTGACATGATGTTACTGTTGTAGATTTCGATCAATGTACATCACGCTGTTCTTCACGTCAGATTGTTGTAATTAGTACCTATGTAAACATTACCCGTTATATAGGGTGGTCTATTTGGGATGAAGTGACGTTGACGATTGCCGTAAGTTCCCTCGTTTCTTTCCTCGGTGTGCGGATAAATTGGACAATAACAAATCGTGTCCCATACGGCGTCAGTTAGGCTGTATTGCATCAAGTTTCGCGATGCCAGTATGACGATTTCCTAACCAACTGCAAAGCTCCCAATGAAGGTATTACAACGGTTTGCTTTCTTGTGGCTTTATTGGGCTCATTATTATTATTACGTACCTTAATAGCACTCTTTTAATAAAATATATCACGTTCAAAGGTGTTTTACAATGCAACACATGTTAAAGTCAAATGCTAAAATGACTTGATAAAATACCATGTCCCGTAAAATTAAATATTACAATACAGTACGTATGACGACGTAATAATATGACGAGAATCAACAAATTAAAATGAAACATAACAAACTAAGCTAAATCATTGTACTATAATGTCATAAGATTATTTCGAACTAATATTGACTAGAAGACAAAATAAAATATAAACATATTATATTTTCACATTATTCAGAATGACTAGATTTATTCAATGGCCATAGTGACGATGATCGGTGTTTTACGGCCACTTTGTGTGCACATGGTAGGCTAAATGGGTCGAGCGACCTCCAAGGGTAATGAAGCGAAGTCAAAGACGAAACAACAAGTTTTTGTTGAGTGTCTCCGTTGTTTTACTTTCTCTTGACAGGTCTAAATCGTTTAACACGGCATGAAGTTTAATGCAAGTAGCCCGCCATAAGAATATCGATTGTTGTCTAATATCTTAAGGATATGTTGCCATGACAAGTATGTGTATATACGTTTAGAAATCGTCGTCGATACTTTTAAGTTTGGATTACTCAACGGGTTGATCAACGTGGACTCGGGGAAGTTTGAAATCGGGAATCCTTCCGTCGTGGCCATTCGGTTCACTGGTAACGAACCTTGTGTTTTGAGAAAGATGGTTACTCCCAAATATCCTCTGCAGAGAATGACCAAGCCGGTGGTATTTATCGGAAGTAAAAGAAGTTGGTGTTTACTGGATATGAGGTGAGTACCGCCACCCGTTCGTACTCGCACTAGCTGAATTCGAACAACTCTCACTAGAGCCTGGATTCATCTGTAAACTAACCCCACTTATTGACACTGATATATATATATATATATATATATATATATATATATATATATATATATATATATGCATTTTTACTCACATTGAACCATAGACTGGACGTATGGACAATAAACAATAATGATGAATTATAATTATATTGTGGTTAGGTGGTCATGATCTTAAAGAAACCGACATATTTATCTGTCAGTTAGCGTACTTGGATATGTCATAAGATGCATGATGATATATAAAGAACGCAGATTAATGATGTTCACGCTATCTCCGTTCGTTTGTTGTGAGGTAATCGTATCTACGAGCACCAGATTTTTTCAGCTTATGAAGTAACTCTCCTTGTAATTGTAACAAATCAACTACTTGTAGTTGGGAGTCCGAATTATTTTAATTGATTCATCCCGATATCTGTTTTCATGTATGATGAATGTGCATAATTATATCATAACACAAATAATACTAATAATACTAATACAAATAATAATAATAATAATAATAATAATAATAATAATAATAATGTTAACGCCTAAGCATTACTTCACCGTCGTAACTCTTTACTCTTTAACTTTAATAAAGAGATACTCAACTTGATTTAATGTGACAGGTGATCATCCATCACCAAGGATAAATAAACTCCCATTGATATGAGCCGATAAATGAATATCTCAATTTACAACCAGATAGAGGAGAAGGGAATGACACATTTATGCGGATCCAGAACAGCATCCGACACTCTCGGGATCACACTTGAATATCCCCCCCCCTTCCCAGATTGTCGTGCGCTATAACCGCTACACCATCAGGTCAAATAACACAATCCAGTAACCCTCGGGAATTGTTTGGATACGATTTTCTAACCTCTCTCCTTCTAATCAGCCGCTGTACCTTGAGGCTGTACTGTTACTGTTGACGCGTACAGTGAATCAAACTAATATTGCCACCTACTGATTGAGTCACTTGTCCCACTAAGCTCGCCGTCCACAAGGATTTCACTACACACCAGATAATTCCGGGCGCCATTTTCTGAAGCCAACATCGGACAATCTTTACTGTTAATCAATTCTTTATTCTTGCCAATAGAATATAACTCCCCTCCCCCCAAGACGGGATTAAAGCGATCGGTCTGTCAGAAGATATCGCAGTTTATTGACTTCCGGGTGGCTTCCGGATACTCTGGGTCTTATCCGTGTGAAAGAGAGGCAAATAGGTCACGTGTTCAGAGCGCCATCGAGTTGCTGCCATACTTTAGCCATTTAGCCAGGAAGCCTTAAGACGTGTGTGTGTGTGGACTTCTCTGGAAGAGGTATATTGTTGCAGATCAAAATAATCTAATTTACATGGATCACGTTATCCTATCTGTTAAATGTCACAACGCGGCCGTGTGACGTTTATTGTCATCTGACCATCAATATGGAGTCTTTGTTCTTAAGTGGAATTGAACAAATGCTTGCCAACAAATTTTGCTTACATCCTAATATACTATTACTACTACTACTACTACTAATAATAATACTGCAATTGTTATTAAAACTATTATTATTATTATTACTATTTCCACTACTATTACTACTACTACCACTACTACTACAGCTGCTGCTATTACTACTACTACTACTACAACAACTACTACTGCTATTAATACTACAGCTAGTACTAATATTACAGCTGCTGCTATTAATACTGCTACTATTACTACTACTACTGCTACTACTACTACTACTACTACTCCTACTACTACTATCATCATCATCATTATCATCATCATCATCAACCATAGCTCAACCCGTAGAGTGCTAGTGTGAGAAAGCCCTGATTGGAGTACCATCAATCGTTTATTGATCGTAAATCGGTTCACCAACTGACTCATTTATAACTGGTTTTATGGAATGGAATAGTGTCCGCTTTGCTCATAACATGATAATAACAGACACCATACATCAAACGAAGCCGATAGTACCTCGATACCGTATAGATCAGTATAAAAGGGCGTACACGGTGAGATCATTGTCGGAAAGGGCATTTCAACAGTTCACTTTTATCTCCGCGTTAATGCTGCATTCATTCTAGGAAATGTTCCTGCTTTGCGACCGCTTCTGCGCCCGCGGCAAATAAATGAAAGATAAAGCATCGTTCGGTCAAGACAAGCCTGGATTTGAAACCGAATGTTAGAGCTTTGTGGCCAAGTACACTACTACCAGTAAGGCCGCGGAGAAGGCCAAATTGGCATTAGGAATATTTAAAAATTGAAATTGATTTAACTGAAACGTTGCATCCACAAGCAAAAGACGTTGACGTTATTTACCTGATCAGCCAATCAGAAGTCTGCATTTCCTGACACGGAACAGGATCCCGGAACTTCGCTAGACCAGCAAATCCATTCCTAGGCGACTGCGCTTGCTCATTAAACGCAATACGTTCTAAACAAATCTTTAAGAATTTCATTCTATCAATTACTAAAATCCTCACAGTTTCCGGGTGGACTACATTTCGCCGAAATTTGGTTACAGAGATCGTAAAGATGCCCGACCACTGAAGGACACGCGGGTGATGCATAGCCTGTTAATTATGGTTTTAGTTCCCTCTCCTCCGCCGCCCTTGCTGGTCAGCAAATCTAAATAGGGTCAACCCTCCCCACCCGTCTTGTGGTAAGCAATGTTATGGCAATTGTAAATTAAATCTTCTTATGCATGCGCAAATTCGAGGTTACAGGAACATAAAAATGGCGCCGTAGAATGATATATTTCACCAACCGAGGAGTTGTTTTGATATCCAATAGTGTGTGTGTGTGTGTGTGTGTGTCTCATTGAAGTTGTTAAGTGTGAGCCACTCTTGGGGCAATACGAGATGAATGAGCCAGTCACGTGACTAGCAGAAGTATCGGCGTCAAGAGAGCCTATCAAGGAATTACGTTGGACATAAAACTCGGTGTTTTATCGCAGTTTGATTTGGTAGAAGGGCTCAGTCAGTCCACTAAAACACCAGAGCTTACTTCGTATATATAGACTCTTATAGAGTGTATAATATGGGTTGGTGAAGACAAAACTGGGTCAAAGACTCAACTAGCTACACCGTTAACTACCCGTATGTTGTTATATGACATTGTATCGCCTTTAACAGAAGTTAAAAACATTATTTTACCATCGAGCGTCACACTTCAACATCCTGATATATATATATATATATATATATATATATTGAGTTGGCCGGACGTCCGACTTGTGATCTTCACATATTGTAACAGGACAGAAGGATGTCCAACCATGTACAGAAAACTCCTGGAGATGGCAAGTAAAGGACAGAAATGCAAGAAATAAACAGTTCATGACAAGCTACCTTTGTATTTTGAGACCTTAGAAATAGCAAATTGGAATAATTGTTCAATCAAATAGTGTTCAATCAAATAGTTAGGTTATGACAGGCTTAAGCCTCACAATAACGATACAAATTTCGCTAATATTAAATTAATACACAATTGTAAAGGTTAATAGTTGTGAATACATGGTACATGCGGAAGGTTTGTGTGGAAAAAAAAAACTTCTTAATTAACCCATATTTGTAATCAGTGTGCATTACATGTAAATGTAATATACACTGATTACCAACAGTGTATATTACATGTACTTTATTGGCCTTGTATCTGTTGTACTTCGGGAGGATATCCGATTAAAGAGCCCTATACTCTCCTAAAGGTTGTAGCCTGGGAGAGTAGCGAGTCTTGTATAACCTAATTGCGTAGCAGCACCATCTGGCGAATATTTTAGACGAAGTTACCCCGTTGGCATCATCGTCAACAACGTTGGAAATAAAGTTTGTCGTTGCCAAACCATGTTGTTGTTGTTGTTACTGTTGTGGCGTATAATCCCCAGTAGACCATGTCGTATAAGCAGAATATCAGTCTATATTCAAGCACCCAGATGTTTAGCATTGTTTAATTTGCTGACTTCGTCGAAACGCTTTGTATATTTCTTAGGCCATCTTGTTTCTTCAAAATGATAATGTCCCGACTGGGAGTTGTTAGTAATACATAACACCTCCCCTGAGGTGCTGAAGGTCGCCTGTTATTTAACGCCCCCCCCCTCCACCCTGACTAATACTAACCAAATTGATCATATGGAAAAGATCACATATTCGGGAGAGAACACTGTCCTGGCTGAAACGAAGAGCCTCCCCTTACTAGAGTAATGGGGCGCCTCCCTGGTCTAGTTGGTAGGGCGTTGGAGCACAGATCACTACCACCCGTGTTCGATTCTCGGCGTGGCCATATCTGAAGGTTGTTTCATCATTGGCTTCGCTCCATTACCTTTGGAGGTCGCTCGGCCCATTTAGCCTACCACGTACAGAAAGGTGGCCGGAAAACATCAACCATCGTCAGACAGTTGGGATTCGGATTCAGACCTCCCGCATACCACATCAGCGAGAAAGGACTCCACGTCTTTTCGAAATGGAAGCTTGGAATCTCGGTTAATTCACTTGAATTTTTCTTTTCAGCGCCCATTCCATTATCCACATTTTACGGCAAACGTTCCGGATGGCCGGGAAACTGCTGGTATTTAACGTCAGGGAATTTAGAGCCTGCAATATATTGAACTGTGAGATGGCGTCTGTGTGACTGGGTTTATCAATAACGCTGCCTTACTATTAACATACAGGACAACAGGTCGTTCGTTGGATGCCAAAAATAGTCATCGACAGAAACGGCCAGAAATCGCTTACTTTTGTTATTTAAGTTCCTTGTACCAGTTCTCGGGGACATATTGGTCAGAATAATGTTACGGCGATGTCGCCAACAATATGATGCCACAAATCGTCAACATATTTTAACATTCCGACAATCACAAGATAGTTGATACATCACCTCTATCTGTCGATTGGCTGATGATATACTGCAACTCTCTCTCTCTCTCTCTCTCTCTCTCTCTCTCTCTCTCTCTCTCTCTCAAGTAAACGCAATGCATCTTGTCTACAGAGACAGCTACTATGACAGAGACAGATGATGCTACAGACAGACTGTCAGACAGTGTAACGGACACGAGAACAGACAAC
>JAODUP010000432.1:172500-177500 GCA_025642065.1 Paralvinella palmiformis | reverse complement strand
AAAACAATTAATATTATCGAGATTCCTGAAGTGATATTAACTCTGAATGATAGTAATTAGCATTTTCCGGATAAATATCCATATATATATATATATATATATATATATATATATATATATATATATATAGAGAGAGAGAGAGAGAGAGAGAGAGAGAGAGAGACTAGCATTACCAACGTTTATAAATCCTCATCTGAGTCCACTATTCATGAATATAATCAAAAGGTAGACAACTTGATATGGTTGCTGTCAATCATACTTTAATCCAGAAATAATAATTTTCTGAACTGGAAGATAGTATTTATGTATCTTATCACTCAGCTCGCATGACAATATATCGAACGACAAAAACAATAGACGAACTAACTCAGAGTATGGCTGGTATCTCTGCGGATAAGATAGCATTATCCATATTGCTACTGTCAGTTTGATATGAGTAAACGCTACCATGAGCATCATCGTGACGGCTACCACACACACACACACACACACACACACACACACACACACACACACACACACACCTTTTGTGATCACTCTGACAAGATACAATAATACATCTCTAACAGGTCTTTAAAGATGTTGATGTATATTAACGTCTATATAGATTGACAAACAAACACATGATGATGATTCATGTGATGATCGATTGGTGTTTTACGGCCACTTATGTGCACATAGTAGGCTAAACGACCTCCAAAGGTAATGAAGCGAAGTCAAAGATGAAACACCCTTCCGACATGCCCACGCCGAGATTCGAACTCAGGCGGTACCAGGTGATCCAACGCGCTACCACTTAGATCACAACAATTTCTCTGTTCAATATTTAATTCCTCACCAGTGACCACCATCTCTCTCTCTCTCTCTCTCTCTCTCTCTCAGACAGACAGACAGACAGACAGACAGACAGACAGACAGACAGACAGACAGACAGACAGACAGACAGACAGACAGCACAGACAGACACACAGACAGACAGACAGAGAGACAGACACCCAGATAAACCAGGGAGGCAAAGAAGCGGCTGGATCGGCAGACAAACAGATTGTTCCCAAAGCCATCAAACCAGAGAAGCGACATTTATCTCAGATGTAAGATAGACGAGAGGTGTTTAGTCTGTTTAGTAGACCAGCAGGTGGTACTGTTTACTTCATAGAACAGACTCGGCTGTCAGATGTATGCCCATTAGTGGCTTCCACGTTTGTTGCCAGATACTCAATATAAGGTACTCATTTTAGACAGTTTATGAGATCAGTACTCGATACCTCAGAATATATAAATATCGTTGGAAGAGTACGATGTCATCAAATACCCCATATTGTACAATATGGCCGTTCTCGATGTCTCACTCTTCTCTGTCAGGGCGATAATATGGTATATTTGACGTATTTTCGCTCACATCAATATATATATATATATATATATATATATATATATATATATATATATATATACACACACACACACACACAGTATCAATATGACGCAATACTTTATAACATTGAGCTCCATAATGTGATTAAAAGTTGACCTGAAAAAACACTGCTGACGTCAGCAATGTTGTTCCTCTCGACTTCCACTAATGGGGTGAAACACTAAATTCACTCCTCATCCGCCTACCCCCCTCTCCCCATTCCATATCCACCCCCCCGCCCGTATTCTAGCATGATGATGCTGTTAAATCTATTATTTGATGAACAACAATTCGATCCATTCCCTCGAACGTACTAAAATAATATCAACGCCAGTAATGTCAGAAGGCCATTATGACAGAACATAATGGCAAATATCCTACAGATGGACTTATGCCATTAGGAGTCCCTGTGTACGACTGATGATGAAACGAGTGGCTCGTTATACAGTACCATAGTCTGGTATTGTGCCAGAATTGGGCCAGATTCAGTCCAGGTATTAGAACCGTATATGTGGGAATTGGGTACGTTGCGTGGGAGGGTTGGGTTCGGGGGAGGAGGGGGGTGGGGTTGTGAGTGCTGCAGCCGGTAACGCACCAGTGCAGTATATCCTGGATTAGTCGCGACACGTAAAAAGCGACCACCCATTTAATCCGGCCACCTGATGCAAGTAAATTGCTTTCGTCGGCGAGGAACAAGAATTGGCGAAGACGACTTCGTCTAATCGCGGGCCGTTTATCTCTTCCCATCATAAGAGAAAGGTGACGTGGTTGGTTTGATTGATGGCTCGAGGTGTTAAAGAATCAATTGACATTAACTTAAACGGCTTCGCGTTTACAAGTTTTGCACATAGTTAAAAACTCACCAACTTTCGTTGTCATTTAAATCAGCGAAGTTTTAAAAAGTCTCGATCATTTGATAACACAGAAACACAGATAACACAGAAGTGACTGAAAAATTTCAATCGAAAAATTGGCAATTATCTAATCTCTGAAAACGAGTGCTGACCAGAGGAAATCTGATATTCACATTGAGTGACTGAGTGAGTGAGTCATTCGTACAATCAATCAATCAATCAATCAATCACTCAATCAATCAATCAATCGAATGAACTATCAATCAATCAATCGATCGATCGAATGAACTATCAATCAATCAATCAATCTGTTTGTCTGTCTGTGTGTCCGTCCCTCCGTCCGTCCGTCTGTATGTCTCTGTTTGTCAGAATATGTACATACATTTGTATGAGAGTGTGTTTATTTGTATAGCAATATATTTGCACTTTTTAGCAATAGTTATTATTCTGTTATATCAAAGGCGAAGATCTGAGGTGACATACATCGACCTAACTAGAGTTGTTGACATGATGAACGGTACACATTGGCAAATATGTTTAATCTAATCGCATGTGTATGTATTTTACCTTATATATGTGTCCATGACAACGGGCAACAAATATTTTCCCCAACAAGTAAATCAATACAACATGTAAATTTAAAGCAAAATCGTCTAATTTCGCTTGGCAGAATCCACCCCCGGACATATGGTCTCAGGTGTTACTAACAAATCAAATTAAAAAAAAACAATTAAACTAATTATCAGATTTCACGGTTACCAATTTAATTTAGGACAGTTTTGAGAGATGTGCTGGATATCCTTTTGAAAAATACATTTAATTAATCTAATTAAATTCATGTTTAAACATGGTCTACCAAGTACTTTTTATCGGATTATTGTTGCGTGTGATAGATAGATAGACAAATATTTATTTATTTCAAGATGGTACAGATAACAAACACATAAATTAAACAAAGGTATGTACAAAGGTATGTACATTTCGAACCATCTCAAGGTCATACTTAAGAAATAAATTTCTGTATCCGCTCAGACAGAAAGTGTTCATACAATTTGTGTCTATAAATACATTTAATTTACAGGATTGAGAGGCTGGATAGACCATATGTAATGCATACATTTAAAAGAAATCACCTATACAGCTGTGCGCATATAATTCAATGTAAATAAACAAGTTTTAGATATAAAATGAACAAAAAAGAAAGGTCATACAGGCTCTATTGATTGATCCCGATAGAAACTGATGTAAATATTTATATTGAGAAATGAGACTTCCAATCCGGATCATTCTTATGTTTGGAGAATGCTTCATTAGGGAGTCGACATAGATCCTAGGTGGGACCAGCGCCGAGGACACAGATAACACTCACTCACTCACTCACTCACTCACTCACTCACTCACTCACTCACTCACTCACTCACTCACTCACTCACTCACTCACTCGCCTCACTCACTCACTCACTCACTCACTCAGCTAATCAATCAAACAACTAATCAACGCTCACTCAGACACATCCTCTTCTCACTCATATGGGATCTTACAGTTTGACTCTGAAAATATTCCTCGTCCCGGAAACACGTGTAGATCGGCCGAAACTGTCACGTGATTTACACAGTCGTTCTATAATTAGATCGATACCAGTAGATAATTCGATTAACAAAGTGGCTGGGTCTAGTCCTGGACTCGGGGGTCAGGGCGGTCACCCATACACGGAGAACACGGCGTACAATATTCCCCTATCATAATGTTATGCCCATTTAAGACTTCCGGGAAGGTAATATGTTATATTAACATAATGCGACTACTCCATTAATACGATTGTCCCTAAAAGTCGCATTCTAATTTATTGGTTAATGTATTTATTATCTCGTTATCTGACAGTCACATAATGGTCTATTCGGCGTGATTTCTGTAAAATCTTGTATTACAATATCGCTCTTTGTGTGTATGTGCATGTGTGTGCGCGCACGCGCGCCTAAACATATCCCATAAAGATAGGGCAAAGAATGATGAAGATTTACACCGCTGCGTACAAGAAAGCCAGGTATCATGGATATTTTTTGACAAAAGCAGATGTTCTATACTCCTAAAGGTAAAAATGTTAGTGAATAAAAAAACCAAAATAAAAAACACAAAATAAAAATGTCTTCATTACACATATTTCAAACGTAGTAATCTTCCCTAGTTATATGGCGGTAAATAGGAAATACTGGGGTCTTTAAAAAATTACCTTTATACACATTATTTCGATTGTGATAATGGTAATAAGATCAGTAAATTGACGTGCAAAGTGTGTATGTTTAATGTTCCTACTTCATATACGTATAGGTTAGATTATGTTAATTGAAAATCTGACAAAACGTCTATTTATAATATCGTTTGCTATTTTGTTGTAGCACACTAAATAGATACGGGGGCTTAGTAGAGTGTTTTCTAGAAAAGCGCAAGTCTATAAAGTTCAGATCTTGGCTGATTGATAAAGATGGTACAGGTTGATGGCCTGAATCTCATTTAAATTAATTAGACCGATGGTAGATTAGTAGCTCCGATGTTTATATGTTATTGTAGACATCGGGTAATGTTAGTTAGTAACAACAGTTACAGATCAGATATACATTTTGTGTATGTTCCAGGAGTAAGCTCGTACAGAAACAACTAGCAAAGATTACTACAATAACGTTGACTTGAGAACAAATTATGCCTTTATCGCATTTATTTGTAAATTTACACG
>JAODUP010000432.1:127500-167500 GCA_025642065.1 Paralvinella palmiformis | reverse complement strand
GTTGTTTCATATTGGACTTCGTTTCATTACCTTTGGAGGTCGCTCGGCCCATTTAGCCTACCTCGTGCACAAAAGTCGCTTTAAAACATCAATCATCATCTTAATCAGTTCCTGTTGTGACGTCGTATTTATTATGGCGTGTTATTTACTGTTATGACGTATTATTTATCACGACGTGTTATTTGTTGTTATCACTAGCTATTCCCTATTCCATTTATTATCGGTTTTGTAATCGGTATGTCGTTCTGATGTCATCTACCTCCTGTCACTTTTCCTTTCTGCATCACTCCCCATGTGTGTCCTTCATTACTCCCCCCTGTCCTTCCCCCATTACTGCCTATGCCTCTGTCAGATTACGCATCACATTCATTCTTCCACCAATTCAATTGTTTTCCCCTCTTCCAATTTAGTCCAATTATTATTCTTCCATTATTCCCTTATGTACTTTCTTTCTTACGCCAGTTGTCCTTCTTTCATTACTCCCCGTGTCCTTCTTCCATTATTCATCTCTGTCCTTATCCATTACTCCCCTAAGGCATTCCCCCAATATTCTGACCTTCTATTTCACAGTCGTATTATCCGTTTCCTCTGCCTTATCAACTCTCTATGTTTGACCTTCCCATCCTTTCTGTTCTTTATTCCTTCAACTTTAGATATGACTCCGATGATAAGTAATAAAGATGAGGCAGAATAGAGGGAGATATTATATTAAAGGTTTATGAGAAAATAGATAGATAGATAGATAGATAGATAGATAGATAGATAGAACGAAAGATGGAGAGAGAGAGAGAGAGAGAGAGAGAGAGATGGTTGGGAGAGATGAGGGAAAAGAAGGTGCACACACACAAATACACACACGGAGAGAGGGAGAGAGAGAGAGAGAGAGAGAGAGAGAGAGACATGGTTGGGAGAGAAGGGAAAATGGGTGAACAAAGAGAGAGAGAGAGAGAGAGAGAGAGAGAGAGAGAGAGAGAGAGAGAGAAGGGGGCACCGCGACAAGAAAATTGGAAGAAAGAGAAAGGACTGAAGGAGAGAGACGTAAAAAGATCATATCACTGACATCAATGACCTCGTGATAGCTACCAACGTATCCTCAAAACACGACCCCTCTAGGATCTAACAACAACAACACTCATAACGGCTAGTCTACCTAATGGCTTATATTAAAAAGCTGGTTTATACTGGATGTTGGCATTTTATGGAAAATGGAGGGGGTGATGCCACACTTATTTGACAACAGTTATTGGTATTTTTTTTGGACGTAACAAAAATAATTTGTTTTTGTTATTTGTTGTATAATTTAAAATCCAAAATAAGAAACTAGAATAAAACATCGTAAAATAATTCTTACATTTCGGAGATGGCACATTCAATTTGATTATTGATTTCTGGACGAGTACAGTTCTGTTTGCCAGGAAGCAATATTTGATTGCTAACTGGGTCATTAATGGTTGATTTTGGTAAATGCAGGTCTGTATATAGGGCAGACTGGCAGAAAAAATGTATTAGCCATCAGACAGACAGATAACGGTAGATAGGATAAATAGATAGATGGATAGATAGATAGATAGATAGATAGACAGACAGATAGATAGATAGATAGATATATAGATAGATAGATAGACAGATAGATAGATAGATGAATAGATAGACAGGTAGATAGACAAACAAACAAAGAGACAGAAAGACAGAGAAGCATAAAGGCACACACACACACACACTCTGTAAGAATAGTAATATATATATATATATATATATATATATATATATATATATACACACGCACACATACACATACATACATACATACATACATACACACACACACACACACACACACACACGACTGTCTGCACTGTTATATATACATGTGATATTCTAGATTGGCATAGAAAATTAGCCAGCAATAGAAAAATAAACAATAACCTTAATGTAAACGTGATCGTATCTACATAATGGTATGTTGCTAAAAAGATAATATCACTGATTATCAAACATGAAAGGCATATAGACAGACAGATAGACATAGAGACAGACAGATAAAGAAGGAGGCAGCACCCTCACGAGCGCGCGCGCGCGCGTGTGTGTGTGTATTTGTGTAGTATTTGTGTATGTGTGTGGGAGTGGGCGGGGGGCGGCGGTATGCTATCTATCGTGAGATATAAATAAAAACTCACATCACGTCAACCGTATTTTTCTAACGAAGATCTTATAATCTAATCACCAATTACCATATTGTAATTATTTATAATTATTAACTTGACAGAAATCAGTTCAAAATTATTATTTTCTCATCTTTGGGAAGGATCTTACGCAGTGCCGCTAAAATACAGATATTTTTTCTTTCTTTGGCGTGGGAGTGGATTATGGCACTTTTGATGCACGAATTAAATGGCTAGGTTTTTTTTAACCGCTGGTTGTTTTACCTGTAGTAAATAACAGACAACACGATCACAGCATCCAATATGGCGTGTCGCCATGATTACCTGGGCATTTTGTAGTTGACTATCATTATTATAAAACATAGTTAATGTGTATTATTGATTAAGGCTGATTTAGAGGTTTTGTCCAATTTTCTGTCGGAAATGTCGAGATGTTATTCTGGTCGAGAGAGGTCTCCCGATAGAGTGGCCATAGGTTAATAAATATAATTAGTCAACAAACGATAATATTACCTCGCTACAGCCATCGCCTGTATCAAGTCTGCTCTCTCTCTGTCTGTCTGTCTGTCTGTATGTATGTATGTATGTATGTATGTCTGTCTGTCTGTCTGTCTGTCTGTCTGTCTGTCTGTCTGTCTCTCTCTCTCTCTCTCTCTCTATGCTTGTGTGTCAATGAATTTTATTATTATTTGTATTATTATTATTATTATTATTATTATTATCAATTATACGATACTTCTAACGTAAAAAGGTTCTTTATGTTCATACGTTCAATGTTAGCAGACAGAGAGTAGTGACTTTCCACCCATAATAGACTATGACTCAGACCGCCCCAAATAGACAGGTCGCTACTTTAAGCAAGGTATATGTCCCTAGATATGAAAAAGGATGATAGCAGTGTGTAACTCTCGGCTATCTCTGTCTCATCACCCGAAATATTATTATACGCCCGCTTCGTTTTCTCCAAAAATGTGATATTTGCTCAAATTGGAATGAATATGTTTTTAGGACCACGGAGTGTCAATAATTTGCATACTGGATGCCAACTAATATAGTAATAGGAATATAGAAAAATTTGTGGGGGGTGGGTGTTATTTGTCAAAAGTTTGATATAATGACAAAAGTATGTTAAATCTAGTGAAAAAGTGGTTTCTACATTCTACGTTTTTGTAAATATATCACAAATGAAACATTTGACCCCTCAAACTTTTCACAATTGGAGTATATAATTACTTCGTAATATGGTGGTGGTTTTTGGCACAGATTTTCACAAAGTTCATCCCCCCTAATTTTGATGTTTTGGAACAAAACATAGCTTTTGAACATTTTAGGTTTATTCGTCTACTTTTGATATATCAGTGTAATATTTGGTATTAGGTAGTATCTTGAAGTAAGTATCTAACATCAGGTAGATTATATTTCACATTGTATGCAAAATTGCTCCACACTCCGGATTTATGATGATCTCTCGAACAAATACGCCTTGTTATTATACAGTATTATTACCAGTCAATTTTTAATACAATTGACCCAGATTACAGGCATTTAAAACACATACTAAATAATGCTTATAAATTGAACCTATCCTTTTATGCATCGGGCTACTCTAAATTAGAATGAACGTCATACATACTATAACTTAAATCACTTATAACAGAAAATAAATGTCTGAAATGACATCACGAAAGTGTCCCTCCCTTTAGATGCGCAGCATATATTTGGCTCAGAATCCGTATTCTTGCTCCTCATCGAGTGGATCATCCTCGTCGAAGCTGTCGTCGTCTGGCTCGACAGATAATGGCCAATTTACACATGTCCGTACATTTCAGTCTATTGGCAATGCCGACACAACTTGGTATCTTGCAGATCCTGGAACAATTAGAGGCCAACAAATCCAGAAAAAGCCTGAGGTGCTGGCTGTCTACTAATCTAGTCCTCAGCCAGAGTTGTTTCATCCTGATAATCCCATTTCCATTCTTTTGCAACTGGACTGGGGGTCATTGGGTGCCTCTGAAGGCTTCGTTTCCAAATTGCTACCTGGTAATTGGCCTGTTGTACGTGTTTTCGGAACCAGTCATTGCATGGAGGCAATTGGTGGCTCTGAATCCCGCCCTTCTTTGCACAGAATAGATGGTATCGAATTATATTAAGTTCCTTTGTACCATACTTGGATGCATATAGGAGTTATGTGAAATTCTCCAGCTTATCCATAAGCTCCTCGGCCATATTCCATTCTTGTCCCAACTTTGCGAACGTTTCTTGGACCTCTTTGCTAGACCTAGGCAGTTTAAGCGGCCCAAGTTTGCCTTTGCCGGAAAATGTGCTGACAATGTCGCAACCTGTGTAAGCATGCATCCCTATAAGTCCATGACAAACATCTGCGCTCACTGAAGCTGCAATTTTGGTAATGCCAATAATTCGTTTCCATTCTTTGATGCCACATTTCTGGAACAATTTTGATGCAATTTGAGCATGAAATGCCAACGCCATTGTAAATACGTCAGTGTCCTCACGGCTGATTACAGCTGCTGGATATCCAGTCTGTGCAGCATGAGCAGCGTGAAGGAAACGTCGACCATCTGCTTCCTCGTGGGTACTTTGCAGCTCAAGCACCTCCTGGTGTCCTTCTGTGGTTATTGTTTAAACATGTACCTTCAATAGTTACAAATAAGACCTTTGCATTCAGATGCTTAGTGTAATCTGGTTTATGTCCTGAAGCTTCAGTCCAAGTTCCTCTCCTCTGGCGAACCTTCCACAGTTCTTGATGGATGTATCTTGGTAGGTGTCGAAGACGATGTCGATCATATCACTAGTGCTGCCATCTTTCTGTCCCATCGACGAAACAAACTGGTCCATTTCCCCAAAGTTGACGTGACCCCCTTTCACCTTCTCGGTTGTGCTCATTCCATCTATTATGGTTGCAGAATGATCAGCAAGTTGGTCAGCAAGGGATTCGGCAAGAGGATGGGATAGTACATCAGCTATGTGCAGATTTCGTCCATATCTCATCACAATGATGCGACCTAACAATTCTCTGTCAGCTTTAAGAATCACGGATCTGCCACACATTTTTACTTGTTTCTTCTTGCATAAATTACTGAAGGTTTTCAGTTTGTTCATTTTCATTTGGATCACGAAAGCGTTTAATTCGTGGGTCCGTCTCGAGTTTCTCGTCTTTGAAGTTTGTGTAGCATTCAATTCCAATGTTTCTGGCATTCTTCGAATCCGAGCAGATAACTTCGGGGGCTTCTTTGCTGTAGAGATACTGATAAGTTCGCGAGCTTCTTCAAATGGATTTAACCAGCTCTTTACTATATTTACGATTGTCGAAACAGCATCCTCATCTTTCCTCACACGCGTTTTGTGCATGTCATCATGTGTAATATTTGATCCGTGTTCTTGTACCATTTCCTTCATCTGACCAAGAAAGGCACTCCTGTATTCTGCAGTAATGTAATAGCGTTTGATTGCTCCTGATTTCAGGCTAAACCTTGTTGTGCCTCCTGGGTTCTGTGTATCCTTGTTCACAGTAACTTTAGTCGTTTGGTCAACGGGAATGCATCCAAATGTATTGTGACTGGATAAACCACACAAAAAGGCCTAGTACAAAGCTTGATGAGTGGATGCCAGATTGGTCATGTCAGCATAATATGTCGTAGGCAAAACACCGGGGGATTATGTTGTGTATACCAGAGAGATGCAAGAGTCAATTTCCTTCTCGAGCAGCACGTAGCAGATGTCCACATAAGAGATACATTCTGAATTCCAAGCGATTTCGACCACGTTTTCACTAAATTTAACATATTTTTGGTCATTATATCAAAACCTTGATAATTAACCCACACAAATGTTCTATGTTTCCATCACTATATTAGTTGGCATCCAGTATGCAAATTAGTGGCACTCTGTGGTCCTTAAAACATATTTATTATAATTTTGGCAAATATCAAATTTTTCGGAAAGGCGAAGCGGGCGTATTTTAATATTTCGGGTGATAACACAGAGATGGCCGAGAGTTACACACTTCTATCACCCTTTTTTTTATATCTAGGGACGTATATCTTGATAAAAATCACAATGAGCCTTACTCTATCTGTATGGTACTGACCAACCCCCCTTTGGCTCATAGCATATAACTAAATTTTATTATTATTATTATTATTATCATAAATATTAAACCGGGTTTATCCACCAGTAAACGCTGGAACATTGCGGAAATATTAAATCGAAATTCCGTGAGTGTACTTTGATGATATTTGATTAATGGAGACTTCAATGTGGCATTATATGTTGACTGTTTTGTGATATCGAGTTCTTAAAAGTTGGTCAGGAGTCCAGTCTGAGTCTAATTAATTCAGATGTTTACCGTTTTGTGCCGAGTCTGCTGTATACGCTTCAACGCGTCTATGTTATATACATGAAGATCAGAATTTGAGTTTAGTTCCAAATATACTAACATTGCTATTGTCAAGTTCAGTTGTCAGTGAACGCTGACACCTTACCTATGTGTTGTCAGCTGTCAGTAAGTCATAAAGCGGCCATCCGTGTGTTGTCGGTTGCCAGTCTGTCATAACGTACAGCTTCGTTGTCAGCTAGCCATCATAACGTGTTAACGTGGTCGTTTGAAACGTAGAATTCTCATTTATCAATAATTAGGTGAAGCCTTATAATATAAAACATAAACAAGACACGATTATTTATGTCTTGTTGGTCATCTTCTTGATTTAGGAATAGGGATGTAATATCCTTCGTCACCTGATGGCGGGAATGAGGTCGACTGGATAATGTATTTTATTTTTTTAAATAGATAATTCGGTTTTCCCTCTATCCGTTTGTTTTGCTAACATACTACGTACAGCTTCTGACAATAACTTACTAAATCTAATGCTTTATAAACCAATATTATTATTATTATTATCATCATCATCATCATCGTTATAATTGTTATTATTATTATTATCATTTGTACGTATTTTCTCAGCTGTACTGGAGACTGAACATATCTTTTCCAACTAAATGTATAACTAATTTATGCTAGGACATCGTATAATATGTTTTATTGATATATATATATATATATATATATATATATATATATATATATATATAAACAATTTATTGCCAGTTATATTTAGATACTTTGAATGGCTGTTGCGAGTAATGATACTTTAGTAATTCATTATATTATATCGATATGATAATAGACACCTTATCAAATCGAACATTTTGTAACATATAGCTTCATTAAAATTAGGTTGCCTTGAGGGGAAGTTTTCATCTTTGTGAGAAATGCCTAAAGCGTTGTACAGTTGTGCATTGAAGGCTTTAAAGAATGCATCAGTTAAAAATATATAATTATATACAGATACACACACACACACACACACACACACACACGTACGTACACATAAATGGTACATCAAACAGACATTTATTTAATAAAAACGAGACATTGTCAGAGCAAGACACTAAACTCTCCTATAGACATCTGAATAATGTTGACAATTGATTACGGCATTCTCCTCCGCCAAATTAAGGTTCCCACTTGTCACCCTTTGGTGGTTTCACCAGTATTAAATAATTACGGAATACACGCGCACATACACGCGCGTACGCACGCACACGCACGCACGCACACACGCATATATATAATTATTACTGTTATCATAAACCGTCGTAGGTAAGTATGAGTGTGAGCATGTGTTGATTTTAAACTAGACAAAGTAACAGTTCAATGTGGCATTATATACAAGTTGTTTACATTTTGTCGTGTTATCGTCATCTTCCGGCGTAAACTGTACCATGACGACGAAATATGTTATTAACATGCCGATAATCTGTAATATAGAACGTAACATGATATCTTAATGGCAATGATAATATATATATATATATATATAATGTTATTTGCACTTTACTATGCACCTGTCTACTTTATGAGGGATCTGATATGTGTACATCTATCTGGGTTAGTATGTGTCTGTGTATGCGATATATATATATATATATGTGTGTGTGTGTGTGTGTGTGTGTGTGTGTGGTGCGCGCGTTCAGATATGTGTGGATGTATGCGTCTGCGTTTTTGTATACAAGTACGCATGCTAATATTTATCAGCGAAAGACAGGTCTTTCTGTGTATGTGTTTTTGGAGATATTCCATGTGTTTGTGTGTGTGTGTGTGTTTATAAAAAAAACTGCGATTCGTTGGATTCGCGACCAATTATGCGTACAGAGGAAGAATACTTACAGTTAATATGGACGGTTTATCAATGACAAACAACTTAAGTGCTGTAATGCCAATGTTACTGCCACTTAGACGGTTTAAAAACACTGAAATCTACAACAAAACTGATCGATGATACGACAAGATAATATTGTAATGTTATTAGAAATTAAACATACATTTTATGATAAATATCGAGTGTCTTATAATTATCGTAGATAGTGCTACCTTGTAATACATCTCCGTTGTTATGGTGTTTAGATCCAAACTCTGCACAATATTGTAGGGAGAATGTGCCTGTAAAAAAAGAAAACAGAACATTACTGATTCGTTGAACCGTAACAATAATGACGCATTTGATTTGTTTATTTTGGGAACTCATCCGGTACAACAGGTAGCCCATCGTGGCTTGACAAATCAGGGTCACGGGCAGCCAAATCTAAGTGTCATGTGTCCGCAGGCTGTTTCATTCTTCGGTAAAAAGCTTCGGACTGTTAGCAGTGGGAGGTATTCTCTGTATAATGCCTCCCAAATTATATTTAAAACGAGGCTAAACAAAGCGGTCGTTCATTCACTGACTCGTATTTTTCCAAAGGAATATTTTGCGAAATGATCATTTAAAAGATCTATGGAAACATTAAATTAAAATAGATTTCCAAGCAACGAAATGCCCCAGAATGACCTACTTACGGCGTGGTTGATCATGGCGCCACCTATGGCGGCAAGAAGTATTATAACGAGCGACATCAGCAACCAAAAGACGTAGATCAGAAGAATAATGACGTTCTGTTTAATAACGGCTTGGAACCAGATCAGTGCGTAAAGGATGAGACAGATGAAAAGGATGCAGGAAATCAAGATGGCCGCCGTCATTATGCTAATTATATCGTCCAAGTGATCGGTTAACTCGCAAATGGCGTGATGCCATTTTCTGAAGTACTCGAAGTCGCCGTGAAATTGGCCATTTTTATCCACGACCCGCTTCATGGCCACTCTCATGTTCATAAACTCTTTGTAGACGACGATACAGAGTACAAAGAACAACGCGATCGGGTGCGTACAGGCGCATGTGACGTACATGTGTACGACCAGAAAGAGGCCGATGAAGACGTTCGCTCTGGGGTCGGTTCTGGATACGGGCGTTATGAGCACGTCAAAGAAATCGAGCTGATAACAGGAATAAGCTACCACCGAGAAATGGATAAAGGCTACGATCCAGGCAACAGCTGTGAACAATGTCGCCCTTCTGGAGACATAGCTCAGGGCTTTCGGTTCGCCACCGCAATACTCGTTCTGGAGCGCCGACCAGCGTATACAGAGTCCGGCGAATCCGGATGCGTATCTGACCGAGCCGCGAAACATCACCGTACCCTGCACGGTGCACAGGCCTACCCAAACGAAACCCAAAAATTTGAAGAACAGCTCGGTCCCTATGACATCAGCCGGCGAGAAGGCTGTCAACAGACGGATCCAGTTGATCCACAAAACGACCAGCACGCAGGTGGAATAGACCCGCGTAGCACCGGGGCGCCATCTACTGGCAGGAACGACTCCGTCCGGATTCCGATTTAGCGCCGACAGATCGTGACAGGTTGGGTCTCTGTCGAAGTGCAGACCCATCACCTTCATGCTGTAGAGTAAGACCTTCAGAGATCTGTACAAAAGTCCACACTTATGTAGGTCAGCCCGTAAAGTTGTCCGGTTCTTGTTTAAGTCGTTATCGTCAACTCCGTTGCTAATTGGCTTGACGTGGATGACGTTTTGGATTTTCCCAATCGCGTTCATCGTCTCAACAAATCCCGAAAACCGACCTAGAAAATCACTCATCGGAATACGCCGTCCAATTTCTCGAAGCAGACGATATCCTATTTGTCTGTGTGTTTGGTGTCTCTGGCGGAGGTGCTGCTATAATCACCTGGATGTGATATGGGTATAAACGTATAACCTAAAAAACACTATATTTTCGCTCAATGAACACACACACACACACACACACACACACACACACAAACAGACACACCATCTGATTCCCTCTATATTTTTGTGGAGACAATGTTTGTGGAGAACAAACGTTAATCAATAATCCTAACTATTGGCAGATGATCGATCTCCTTATTTCTGTTATCACCTGAATAACAGTCGTAAATATGTCGAAGAAGTATCTACACCCCGCGACAATTGAAGAAATTCCAAGTACACTTGTTGGTCAATACTGTATTTGTTTAAATTAAATCACGACTCAAACTAAAGTAAAAAAGTATATATATATATATATATATATATATATATATATATACCTGCGTGAATACATTGATTGTTTCGTACCAAGAAACGTCGCTGTTAGTGTACCAAAGTGTAACTGCCACGGGGTTTCCCTTGTAAACAAATCGAAAGTTGTCTTCCATGCCATGTTCTAGAGATTCTTTAAAAACAATAAACTAGCGATTTACAGGGAGAGTGGTTTGTGTATTTCCGGAGACAGTCATACCTGTGACACATATTCGAAGTAACTTGGGTAGATCAGAACCACCAAGTGAAGGTTCGCTGCGCAGTCCTGTAAGAGAACCTTCACCTCCCCGGGCGAAAAAAGACAAACAAAAATACACTAAAAATACAAAAATTAAACAGTCACCTCTTATGTGACATCAATAATAACAGTGAGGCAACGTAACGATAACAATAACAGACGTAATGAAAACACAACAATAACAATAACAACACTAATGTTAGTTTGTTATATTTATTCAGGTAGGAAATTTTAAATGACTTTTCAAGATGTGTGTGAGTCAGAAACATTAATGAGTACATCAAATCTGATTTGGTGTATATATTTTACATTATCAAATAATTCGTCGATATTTAGGACAGGCAGACATCCATCCATTCCCTCAATCCATCCATCCATCCACCCACCCACACACCCTAATTCCATCCATCCGTTCATCCATCCAATCAAATATATATATCACTTTAGTGTGTGATAATTGATGTGTATCATGTATGTGTGTGGGTGGGTGGATGAGAGGGACACACAGAGAGAGAGAGAGAGACAGACAGAGAGAGGAGGGGTATATCTGCCCGAATGCTTTCACTATTAGTCAATACTAAACGATCACTCTGCATCAAAACAAACACGGCTGCAGACATTTCCTGTCTTCTGCTATTGAACTGCTTCCTAAATAACGCAATGGTGGCAGACAAGCTACACACCTCTCGTCAAAAACGAATACGGCGTAATTGCTTCAACAATTCACCCGCAAATATTCGATCTCCCTTCCTGGTAGTAAGTATCCCATTTACCTGAACATTGGACTGGAAATATCACAAAATAAATGACATTAGTTGGTGATTAGTTACAGTCAGATTGGACATAACACAAACGTTTGTAATAAAGCCACAATTATCCACTAATTGCTTTCTCACCCCTCTTCTCACCAAAATATAATATGACAATGTTATGGTATATCGGCTCACATTACGGCCCCTAAATAGGTTTGAATACCATTTATCAAAGGATAACGGATCATACACAAATCGCCGGAAGCCATTTACTGCAAGCGAGATTGCTGAAGCCTTGCCTTATAATGGTTAATACAGGTAAAGCTTTGTAATCTGCAAAATTATTCTGCTTATGGTAGCAAGATATATGGGTGTACATATTTGAAACAACCAACATATTATATTAAAAACAATATCAAATAGCTTTAAAAAGACTCATTATTTCGTAATATTTGCATAGCCGGCTACTTTATGTTTAATAAATTGTAAACAAAATCACATCGTACAAAACGTTTGATTTAAAAGTTTACTAGCAGGATCCCCCCTCAGCTTTAATTTATCTCAACGTTTCAGAGTTTGGAGAAGAATTATTGTTCCCTCCTGGAGTACCTTTTTTGTCAGTAATTCCAAATCACCGAGTTATCATAACGTTGTCAAATATCGATACCTTTGGATAAATGTCTATTTTTATACAGGTATGTACCTTTGTCTCAGCTTGACACTCACTCACTCACTCACTCACTCACTCACTCACTCACTCACTCACTCACTCACTCACTCACTCACTCACTCACTCACTCACTCACTCACTCACTCACTCACTCACTCACTCACTCACTCACTCACTCACTCACTCACTCACTCACTCATATGTACACATGTACACACAGACACACACACACACACACACACACACACACACACACACATATATATATATATATATATATATATATATATATATATATACATACACACACATATATATATATATATATATATATATATATATATGCGTGTGTGTGTGTGTGATTATTTCTTAGAGTCATTCTTTTCATGAACTAAATTAAGTCCATTTTAATATATTAATTTAAACGAATTTTGTTAATGTTTACTTGCGTTATAACGAAATATGTGTCATCTGTGTGCTATCTGTGATCGTCCTGACACTAGGCTGGTAGAATCTTAAGACAGGTACGACACCTGGTTGGTAAATAATAGTTAAGTTAACCTTTTGTATATTTGTTTGACACTTAATGACGTATGATTGACATTTGTCGAGTGAGAAATTTTAACGAACTGGTACTTGTCGCTTGGTATATATATATATATATATATATATATATATATATATATATATATATATATATATATATATATACCATGTGCATACACGTATGTACACACACACACACACACACATGTACATACATTCACACTTATAGACATAATATTACTACTCAGGACCACTGTTACCAGTATGTTTCTACGTACTTGTTTTCATAAAGGTGATAATTGACAGCTTTTCATTGTTTATCACCGATGGCGATTTACAGGATACCTGTTGATATCTAGATCTAATATAAAATTTTTGTATTATATTTTAGTGTTTGTAGTCCGTGTGTTTGATCTTCTGTTTGCGTCCGCTTTGTTTGTTTTGATCGTCTTATACCATCTGCAAGCAAATAAAATGGCGGCTATTTGCTCGGGTGATAAATCCTTCATGCCGCACCTGAACAAACCTCATAATTTGGAGTTCTGTGATGGATATCCTCCGCAGGAAGGTAAGCTATTAAAACTTTATTGCGTATTATTAATATTCTGTAGAAAATAACGCATAATTTATATATATATATATATATATATATATATATATATATATATATATATATATATAAAGATTTTAGCAAATTTAATATAATTTAACAAGTTTTCATAGTTGATTTGAGTTGAGATTATTCAGAATTCATATACATAAAAATACAATACATTGAATACATTATTGTAACATTAGGTAGATAAGAAAATCCGAGGATAACGCAAAAAGTCAAAAAGACTTATTTCCATTGAGGTCCTCAATGTGACTTGACTCAAGATGGAGGTACAAAATTGTGCAAAAACAATATAATACTAGATAAACACATACAATTAATACCATATAGTCTTCTGTGGTTAAGAATATTACATGTATTCATTAACTAACCTCACTTCCATCGTGTCGCATTGAAACTTAAAACAGCAAAACGTTCAAAATATTATCACTCATATGTGTTAATTCTCACATAAAATCATCGGCATCCGTTTTTATAGACGTACGTTTTGTCGATTCGTCCACTGATGGATTTTGACCGTAGTTTCGAACTGTTGTACGTTTAAATACGCCCAGAAGGTCTTTCGGTGCTATTAGTTCAGCTGAATCATTGACCCGAAAGAAAACTTGACCGAGTACTCAGTGGTGTTTGATTGGGCTGCCACGACCAAACAGCGCCGATTTCCGGTAGGGGCAAATAACAACGTTGAACCGCCTGCGCTTCGAGTTTTGAACTTATGAATATGGACATTTATTGTGATGTGTGCATTATAATTTTGTGTGTGCAGGTAATCTGTATTACTCCTGTCCTATTATATGCCATCAAATATATAAATGTCGTTTTATGCAAGTCCGTAGATCTAGTCTAGTTTGGGTTAGACGGCAGAGTTGTCGAAGAGGTTAAATATAATAATAGTTAAGCTTAATTTCGCGCAAAAAACGCTTTAGCAGCTATTTTAAATGTGTTTCTTATACTTACCTCGTACTTTCACGCCCACGCCTTGTGCAACCAACGACACAACAAGAATTCACCATGTTTATAAACCTGAATTTAGCAGTCTGCGTTCCTTTTTGCCCCGACCGGAAGTTGGGACCTATTTTCTATCAAATCGCCGGCCGTGTTCGGTCTAGTTTTCTTTCATGTCAGTGACCTGAATTATAAGCAGCATCTTGGCGACTCGATTTCCAGTATTCCGGATGCGGTTAATTAACGCATTTCTTCGTATTTAGGCAACAACATCTTGATTATAATGCGTTAGCTGATTGACAATTGCTGTGAAGGTGTTCAGGTTTCAATACACGGTGCGGTCCTGCTTACCGGTATTGGTCATAAGACGTATGCGGCACGGCTCTATAAGCGTCTGCGTTGTTTATTCCTGGCGATCCATATTCCCCGGGATTAATGCGTTCCGGATATATATCCGAGGCGCCTCCGTGGTCTAGCGGTAGCGTGTTGGACCACAGATCTCGACCACCACGGGTTCGATTCCCGGCGTAGGCATAGCTGAAGGTTGTTTCATCTTTGACTTCGTCTCATTACCTTTGGAGTCCGCTCGGCCTATTTAGCCTACGATGTGCACAAAAGTGGCCGTAAAACATCAATCATCATCATCATCATCCGGATATATATCCAAGACGTATCAGACGACGACATATAAATAGTTTAAGGCAATTAATAATCCGGGTGGGGGGGGGGCGTACGAAGACTAATCATAGCAATAGAGCGGGGGTTGTCAGTTTGATCAAATACTGACACTTCATCCATCATCCGGATTCTGGATACTGATGTTCGTCACGTTTTATCGATGTCGGAGTATTACCACAATGAGCAGATCCCTTCATTTCCTGTTTTGCCAAATATAGTCATGATGGCATATTGAGGGCAGGTATAAAGGACAGAGAGCAAAATTCCGAAACCAGACCCTTGTGGCGTATAGCATGTGCTATTTAGTTTTAGAACGAAACACCTAAGTCCAAGCAGCTGACATGATCACTATTATCACCAACCGAGTCAAATGCAGCCGATAGTCCAAGTAATATCAGCACCATAATGCTTCGCCGAGTATACCATTTTAAGGGAGACCCAGTTTAATGCTGCGAATGTGACAATACCAATGATAATTGGGTGGGTTCAATTGTTTCCTACCAGAATTTCTCAGTGAAGATTGTCTCTTTTGTTAGACTTGATCCTAGCAAAGCGTCAGCCATTATAAATTTATACATTAACAATTTTAGCCATAATTGTTATAACAATAGGATCGCTGGTAAGAGAAATTCGGACAACGTCCAGATAACAAAAGGTATTATAATAATTCTTAATAATTTTGATTAGGTCTTTTTCAGAGTGAGTGAGTGAGTGAGTGGTTGAGTGGTTGAGTGGTTGGAGTGGTTGAGTGAGTGGTGAGTGAGTGGTGAGTGAGTGGTGAGTGAGTGAGTGGTGAGTGAGGGGGTGAGTGAGTGGTGAGTGAGTGAGTGAGTGAGTGAGTGAGTGAGTGAGTGAGTGAGTGAGTGAGTGAGTGAGTGAGTGAGTGAGTGAGTGAGTGAGTGAGTGAGTGAGTGAGTGAGTGAGTGGTGAGTGAGTGAGTGAGTGAGTGAGTGAGTGAGTGAGTGAGTGAGTGAGTGAGTGAGGCAGACATACAGACAAATACAACTGTCCTTGTGATATGCATTATGTTAGAGTCACTTTGTCTAGGTGAAGTTATTTGAAAGCTTCACCTAATTGTCCAAATATTCTGTTCAACTATCTGCCTAATCTCCCCGCTGTCTCTGCGTCTAGGAATATTTATTTCCTATCCAGGAAATATATCCATCTTCCCCACATTAAAGCTAATCTTTATACATCCCTTACAGCTTTCTATCTGATCTCTTTGAACGAATCATGGACTACAGTTCTCAGAGTACCGACACTATTGTTTGGTTGACTGGATGCCCTAATAATATTGCAACTTCGCGTAATACTTACAACTACTCTATAACATTTATAATATTTAACAATGAACTGCCAAAATCATTTGTCCATTGCTAGGCGCCGATGACACAACTGTTTATCATAGTGGTGTAAACATTCATCTGACACCACAAATCGCCGACATTGACTTAGTGGTGTACAGTTAATATTTATGGTTGAAATTAGGCGATAACATGAAGTTTGGTTTACAGTAGTACTAGACTTTGAAATGCAAACTTACTCTGAGTGTGTGTGTGTGTGTGTACCTGTTATTTATGTGAAGATTACAGACTTAGTCTTTCCTGATGACTATGGATATTTACTCACATCGAGAATGTTTATTTGTGATAACCGAAGAATATCAATCGAACAATTTTTATATCGGGTAATTCTAGGAATCACATAGATCCGGTAGACTGAGAATAACTGTAAAAATACTCCCTGAGGGTGGGAAGTGAGATCAATATTCCGATATTTCTTGTAGGATAGGATCCAGATCGTTACTGGGATTCGGATTAGGTTTGTTTGGATACTAATGTTATTCTGATCATATTTAGATAAGACACCGAGATTGTTATCATTTCATGTTTTGCTGACAAGGATAATGTCATTCCCGTTAAAATTCGTCACCAATCCATGGCAATAGATCAGATTAATATTTGTCAGTGTCTACGTTCTGATGAGAGTTTTTTCTTCAAAACAATTTGCATATTCATGAGCCACCTGAAACGGAGACATATGATCAATCACTTATGACAAGGCTCCTTAAAGTCTATCAGTTTATACTTCTAGGGATTTTCTGTGTATATTCTTAGTACACATTTTCAGCGTCCCATCAATGGCATATTCTTAGTGCCCATTATGATCTAGTTGATAGGATGACCGAAGTTACTAAACATTGAATGACTATTTCTACTTTGTTTATAAATGCGACTATATGTTTATCAAATGTAGCCAATAAATAAATTAGACGGCTTACCAGTTATCAATCTGATAATCCCATTTAGATAATAATCCGCAAGCAATTCACCGTGTTTTATCTATTCTCTCTTATTCAGCTGGGTTTTACAACGTCCGCGACATAGCGCCACCCTTTGAGTTTCTCGAAGAAACTCACGAGGAGTTATCTGCGGGCGGTAGATGGCGCCCTAAGTTGTGTCTAGCAACCAGTAGAGTTGCCATAGTAATACCATTTAAAAATCGCGAGTTACACTTGAGGAGGTTCCTTTACAACATGCATCCCTTCCTACAAGCTCAGCAACTGGAGTATGGAATATTTGTCATTGAACAGGTATATAATATCAACTATGAACAAGTTAGATAATAAATATTATTATAATACCGTGTCTACTACCCTCCGTTATAATACGATAGTGACGGTATACGTTTGTTATGAATATTGCTCATGTATACTACCTGTGTAATTTTCGCCAATCTTCTGTAATCAAAGAATTTTTGTTGTCGACTCTGTTTTTATGCCATGATTGACGACTTTGCATAATTAATTATTTTAAAATTACTTTTCGTAATATTTTTGCTGATTTTGAATATATATATTTTTCAAAACAATGATGTTGTTATGATTTCATTGATATCGTTATTATTATAACAATTGATGTCGTACTGTTGTGATGTGATTGTTTATTATTATTACTATTATTATTATTATTATTATTATTATTATTATTATTATTATTATTATTATTATTATTATTATTTCATCTTCGGTGATGCAGAAAACCTTGTTATCACAACGGCGTTGTATTCTTCCAGGATAACGACGTCCCATTTAATAGAGGGATCATCAAGAACGTCGGTTATACGGAAGCTATAAAGTCTGGACGTTATGATTGTGTTATATTCCATGATGTTGACCTGTTGCCGGAAAATCTACATAATTGGTACGGCTGTCCACAAGGTGGCTCTGTCAGACATATGTGTATAGCCATTAACTACTTTAATTACGCGTAAGTAATCCAGGTTAATTAGCGGTTGGATATATTGCTGATTTATGGTTGTTGGCCAATGAAATACCTTTTGATAGTAATCTCATTAATATTTAAGATCCATCCGCCAGGCTTTTGTTTACTTATTCACAGATCTTTCCGCATCAACCTTTTATCTCTTGAGGGAAGATTACTTTGAGAATACACTGAAACACACACAAACGCACACAAACACACACACACAAATATATATATGAACCTTTGCAAGAAAAAACAATACTACATCGATTGAGAATCAATTCCCTGTAATATACACCCTTTTCACAAGTAATATACACGTATGTGCTTTTTAATCAAAAAGATGAAAACAATGCTTTTATTAAAGAATTTCCCTGAATCCTTATGTTATAAAAGCTTCTCATTAAAAAATCTTGTAGTTATGAATATGTGGTGTATGCGGTTAACAATGGTTGTAACAATATCTAAACCTGATGACGTACACAATTATCAAAGATTCTTAAAATTTTTTCAACGATATCAAATTAAAGCTTTTTTTGAAACCCGCATCTTATTGAAATATAATTGGCTTATGTTGCCATATCGTATAAATGCTGTTGAAACCCGAGGCGATATTTATCAATAACGTTTAGTTTGTATATCATTATAACAGAAAAAAGCAATAGGAATTGTTGCAAAATATTAGTTATCATTATTAGTCGGTATTAGTTCAAACATGTATATAGGTATCATCACCCATTTTAATAAATTAGTTATTATGCATTAAGCTAAGTATAACTTCTTACCTGTAAATAGAATCAGAATGAATCTAAATGGCAGAGTGTGCTATAAAAGTCTATTAAACAAAGACAAAATCAATTTTATGGTGATTAAACACGACGAATCTTGTCAATATTGTTACGTCTCGGCTCATTCCAAGGTCAAGTCTAAAGATACCGAGGAAAGATCATCTTCGATAATAAATTAGAATATAGTATTTATATTGTTATTACTTAACACCAATTATCTTTTTATCGATAAAATAATTTGCATTGATCAATTTCTCAGATTTGTTTATAAAGAAATAGTTTTATAAAAAGAAACACAGAATCTGTCATTTTCATTTCGGCATAAAACAACACTGTATAGCTATATTGTAATATCAGATACGTTATATATATATATATATATATATATATATATATATATATATATATATATATATACACAAACTAATTTTTTTACCACTTTTGTTCTACCTATTACAATGCTATATACAACCCGATAAACATGATTTAATATTATCCACGCAAATTATACTGTGGAAAATAATTATTTAGAATCTCAGGTATGAGAAAAACAATTAGTCGGCTATAGAATTACAGCTGACAAGCTCCGAGCCTCAGACAGGTAAAGCTTCTGTGACCTGCTTCAGGTAAGGTCGATGTCTCATCGGGAATGGAAGACTGACCGCATCAATTGATCCCTATTTTGAGGATTGTCTGCCATGATCCGGGTCGGGAACTGGGTTAGCCGCCGGATGATAGCCTGGATCTATTTCTATCCCAGCTAACTTTAGACAACTCCTACTGTGTAGCTAGCAGCATTATGAAGGTGTAAGTTTGCGTACTCCGATGGTATTCTCTTAGCAGACGTGCGAAGATTTCGGTTCACAATTAAAATAAAATTTTGGAACTTTGAGATGCCATCAACGACAATCAGTTCGTTAATACCGTGAACCGGAATAGTAATCCACACCCTTTCAGGAACACTTCTCCAGAGACGTGGACTAAACCAAATACTCCTAAAACACGGTATTAGCCTTACAAAATCGGCATCACCCTTCAAGTGTCTCAAATTAACATATTAAATATTGCTGAGATGGAATAGGTACGTACGTCTATTAGCCATTCCGGTTAACCCATTGTCACAGTTACTCGTTGAAAACCGTCTTCAAATTGGAAACCGTCCGTCTGTAAACATCCTTCCTCCGAACGATCCGTCCGGATGTAACACCAGTCGGACTTCAACTCGGACTGGCGGCCATGATGTCTGAAGTGTCTGTCGATTTGTCGATGAAAATAAACTTTGTCATAGGATACGTCATTACAAAATGGAAGGGATATCCACTTGGTCTTCTTGATAGTTCTGTTATCTGTAATTGCGTTTTATTTAAAAACTAGTATCTATTGTCTGTGTTTAGATCGTATATTGTTTGGTTTCAGTCCCCTAGACAAAGGTGCTGTGTTTGGTGGAGCATTGGCTTGGGATAAAGATATCTATAAAACGGTTAACGGTTACTCAAACTTGTTCTTTGGCTGGGGAGGAGAAGACGATGATTTGTACGCTAGGTAAGTACAACGATAGGGTAAACTTATTCTAAAAATTAAAATTAATTAATATATATATATTTATATATATATATATATATATATATATATATATATATATATATATATATATATATATAGAGAGAGAGAGAGAGAGAGAGAGAGAGGAGGAGGAGAGAGAGAAAGATAGATAGATGAAAGAATATATATATATATATATATATATATATATATATATATATATATATATCTATATATATATGGAGAGAGAGGGGGAGAGAGCGAGAGAACGAACAAGAGAGCTAGAGCTAGAGAGAGAGGGGGAAGAGGGGGTAGAGAACAAGAGAGCTAGAGCTAGAGAGAGAGAGAGGGAGAGGGAGAGAGAACAAGTAATTTTTTTAAACATCACTTAGTTACATCCGGTCAACGGCCATCCAGTTCTTGGCCCAACTATAACAACGTTCAGGTAATTGGTTACGTAGTAAATTGCGGGAAGGAGTTAGAACACATGTCAGTTATGTAACTAATACGAGACAATGTTTAGTTTATTTTATCAATAGTCTGTAACCAAATATCACATCTCGTAGCCAGTAGATGAGATATTAACGTAACGACATATTTGGTTGGGCTCCGTCCATTATTAAAGACGTGTAATTGGTCGAAAACGTGCATGATTCGAATAAACCAAATAGATACATACAGCTAATTATAGACGACATTTCTAAGGAGCTACCTGGGAGGAAGGAAACAGGAAAAAAAGGAGCACTTTTTTTTTGTTCTGAAATTTTAACAAACGAATGTTATTAATGGCTCATGTAGGAAAGTTGTATTTTTCTTTCTCATATTGGTCTCTTTAATTACTAGTCACGTGTGACTAGTTTGTTGATCTCGTCGATTACAGGGCGATTGAAAGAAACATTACCATGAACTGGATCACAGAATCTACAGGGAGATACAAAGGTCTCGACCACAAACGAGAACTATCTCGCAAGGAAGAGGTGTACGTAGATTTGTAGATTACGCACGCACGCGCGCGCACACACACACACATACACACGCCGCGCGCACACAGACGGGGTGCCTCCGTGGTCTAGCGGTAGCGTGTTGGACCACAGATCACTACCACCCTTGTTCGAATCTCGGCGTGGGCATATCTGAAGGTTGTTTCATCTTTGATTTCGCTTCATTACATTAGGAGGTCACTCGGCCCATTTAACCTACCATGTGCACATAAGTGGTCGTAAAACATAAACCATCAAATCATCATCATCACACACACACACACACACACACACACACACACATATATAAATAAGCATAAGGTATATATATATATATATATATATATATATATATAAGGATAAGTCAAAACGAAACCCATTTTGTTGTAAATTAAGAAAGATTCTCTTGGAAAATCACCCCCAAAAAATCCCAGTCTTTACCGTAATTGTATCAAATCGATGGCTTATTTTATCCTCGGCGCTGACCTGTCCTGAATCAGATAGCGGAGATGTATAGGTGTAAACAATTATAGATACCTAACAGGTTTGTCATTGTTATCTAAACAACCATTTATTGAATAATTGTTATAACGAATCGCGACAGCCTTCCCATTACAGAAGTCACAACACCGAAACGGCAATGGTTTGGATAACAAAATATTGATCCATTAAACCAGTTCTATTGTTACTTGTAACTAATTGTTGTTTTTGTTCGATATTAGGACATACGTTTGGTTTGTTTGTCGGGGAAAAATCTTTAAATCGTTTTAATCCCATTTAAAGCAAAAGGTCCAGAATGTATCGCTCATTGGGGCTATATATCCGATGTGCCATTTTTGGTGTCCGATGTGCCAAAATTCATTTTCCCATAATATTCCCGATACCCTTTTCGAATCATTGTAGGAGTATGTGGCATTACATAACATGCTTACTTAGACAGTCTCCAGGGTCCAATTGGTCGCGCGTTGGACCACAGATCACTACCACCCGAGTTCGAATCTCGGCGTGGGCATATCTAAAGTGCGTTTCATCTTCGACTTAGCTTCATTACCTTTGGAGGTCGCTCGGCCCATTTAGCCTACATGTCGACAACAATAGAGTGACTATTGTCTTAAATTAACACAATAACGGTTTGTATTAGTCGGATTCCAATTGGGGAGGAGACACATCAGCATCCATCCGGTAAGAGACATTGAACTAAACTCTTCATGGCCTTTCCCAGCGATTCTGTACATAATATCGTACACAACATGGATGTCCTCTGATGCGAGCTGTCAAACACCGTAGGCTACCCGCATACAATAATCCCGTGTGTTATTCGCCAGGAAATCTCTGATTAAAGTTCGACGAGAGAGAATGGACAAAGATGGTCTCAATACCCTTGAGTACAGAATAACGGATCGCGTTCTGTATAAGACATTCGTCTGGATTAAGGTGCACTTTAATTACACCCAGGTTTGTTACCTTGGTTTGTTACCTTCGAATTATACCTGAGTTAGACTAACAACAACAACAACAACAGCAATAATACTAATTAATCGGAATATTTTTCATTAAGTAAGTGATTTCTGATTATTTCTCTAACAACGTTTGATGTCTACTTTTCAGTACGCGCAACAAAGGGAGGGTTTCTTACGAGCCGAAAATGTGGAACATGACACAGATTAGAAACAACTGATCTACACACGCGTGGGCGGGCGCGCGCGCGCGCAAGTGTGTGCGATCAAACGCAAATTGACGTATACATAGACAGGGCCGTACAAATTCAGGTTTATACACTTGGATAACAACGAGCACGTGTTCCTATTATGAAATGGAATTGCATCATTGTTGTCGTTCACGGTGTGCGCCATCGGAAGTAATGGTCACGTGACAATATCCTCGTAATGGCTGCAACGCTTATACGGGTCACGTGATAATTATTCACCTCTTGTAATTATATACAGTGAGTCTATTGGACAGTATATATATATATATATATATATATATATATATATATATATATATATATATATATATAATTCAAATAAATTATGTCAAAGGGGGCCTCATTGAATTACACACTGCTCACACACACGTGCACGCGCGCACTCACGCACACACATACATACAAACACAGACACACACACACACACACACACACACACTCTCATATATATATATATATATATATATATATATATGTGTGTGTGTGCGCGCGCGCGCGTGTGTGTGTTCGATTACACCATTAAGTATGACTTATTACAGGGCCCACACACGTAACACTATACTCATTATACAGACATAGCAACTAAACATGTTATCGTATAACATAACACCTGACCGACACGTTACCTGGTCACAGAATACTACACCACGTGACCAGTAAAGGTATGGTGCTACCTGCGACCGTCTGACAACAGACAAGGGACAACTGGCCACTGTACTTACTATCTGATGACAAGACAACAGATAGATAACCGTCATTATCTTCACAATTGATGCCACGAAGTAGTGTAGTCTCTGACGTAATTAATATTATGCTTGATCATGTATCATAAATCTGACGTCAGCAATATGGCGACTGACGTCGTATTGGACCCCAATACGTTCAGTCTGGCACCAGTAATGTGCCGATTTACGCTGGCTGTGAGCTGTCTGACGCCAGTAATGTACAATATGACGTCAGTAATATAGCATAAACGTCAGTAATGTACTGTCAGATGCCACTAATGTATACTACGACGTCGGTAGTATAGCATAAATGTCTGCAATGTACAATATGACGTCAGCAATGAACTGTCTGACGCCACTAATGTACAACATGACGTCAGTCATATAGTATAAACGTCAGAAATGTACCGTCTGAAGTCAGTAATGAACTGTCTGACGCTAGTAATGTACAATATTACGTTATTCGTATAGTATAAACGTCAGCAATATACAATATGACGTCAGTAATGAATTATCTGATGCCTGTAATATACAATATGACGTTATTTGCATAGCATAAACGTCAGTAATGTACAATATGAGTCAGTAGCATAGAATAAATGTCAGTAATGTACTGATTGATGCCAGTAATGTATACTACGGCGTCGGTAGTATCGCATAAACGTCAGCATTGTACAATATGACGTCATTAATTGACCATCGGACACAAAAAATGGACCATATAACATCAGCAATGTACTGTATGACATCAGTAATGTACTCTATGACATCAGTAATGTACTGTATGACATCAGTAATGTACTGTATGACATCAGTAATGTACTGTATGACATCAGTAATGTACTGTATGACATCAGTAATGTACTGTATGACATCAGTAATGTACTCTATGACATCAGTAATGTACTCTATGACATCAGTAATGTACTCTATGACATCAGTAATGTACTCTATGACATCAGTAATGTACTCTATGACATCAGTAATGTACTCTATGACATCAGTAATGTACTTATGACTTAGTAATTTTATTTGACATCAATGATGTTCTACCATATACGACTACTACTACTATTACTATTACTACTACTACTACTACTACTACTACTACTACTACTACTACTACTACCACCACCACTAATACTACTTCTAATAATAATAATAATAATAATAATAACAGTGTATATTCAGGGGCGCCTCCGTGGTCTAGCGGTAGCGTGTTGGACTACAGATCACTACCACCCGTGTTCAAATCTCGGCGCGGGCATATCTGAAGGTTGTTTCGTCTTTGACTTCGCCTCATTACCTTTGGAGGTCGCTCGCCCATCTAGCCTACCTTGTGCACAATCACCGTCATCATCATCAACAGTGTATATTTAATAAAACGTCCTTATTAGTAGCAGTCATTAAAACATGCTCTACCTTGATACCCAAAATTATAACTAAGTAAACACTCATTAAGGTATTCGAAAGATAAACAGTGTTTATTGGTGACAACAACTTGAAATTGTCAGTTTTCAGAACAGATTTTAACTTTTCAAGAGAAGGCGCGTTTCTACTCTTCACCGGGCGACCTGCTCCATAAGGGGGGGGGGGCGGCGGCTGCAACATTAAACACACAATAACTATATGACGGCAAGCAAAACCACAGGTACGTGTAATAGTATCTGACTGGATAATTTGAGTTTTCGGGATGAGTTCATAGAAATATGCATGTGTCATATAATTCGTGGATTTATAAGCTGTTAGCACAAAATATTCAAATGGATATTCTGTCTACCAGGTAGCCAACATAGAGGTGTTTTTATGTGGGGGTGATATGGTTAACTTTTTGGAACATTTGTCACAAGGCGAGCGGCACTGTTCTAAATTCCCTGATGCCGATTAATGTTATAATCAAATATGCCATATAACATGGAGTTACAATAGGCTATGCGAAATGCAACAACGGCACGAACCGCAGCTACAATAGGTTCTTGTGTCAAGAACGCTAGAAAACACTGGATGTCCTGTAGATGGTAATAGGCAGCTCGATATACTGATATGACATGTTCATGCATGTTAATACATTGGTCAAAAACAACCCTTGGATTTGTTACTGACCGTTTAGGTGTAAACAAACATGCAGCAATATGTAATACTTGTGTTTTCATGAACTAAACATAATGTGCTGAAGCCAAATAGATTGTACTTGTTTCATAAACCCAAATAAAATATTTGAATCATCCAATGCCGAAATGTATCAAAACTATGTTCTTAAGTATTGCAGAAAGGGGAGAAATGTAACTCATTGTCAGGATCCAGTGATATATACCGCTGTGTTTTATCACAAATGATTGTTAATGCTCTATCCCTGCAAAGTGATCCCGGGACGTGCATACTGTGTAAAAACAAATGGGCCAAGAATTGAATTCTTTGGTACATCAGGCATTGTTTCAAATAGGATTGAAGCCGTTCCAGTACTTTACCTGACATATTGAACATTAATCAATTGACGTCATGATAGTTTAATCCATATCAAGGTTCGAGATTCTGGCGGTGAATCTTTTATGTGTACAGAGGGCCCTATCTTTGTTTGAGTTTATACTCTTTAGGGGTACAGTGTTATTTTTATGTCGTACTTTATTCACAAAACTGAAACAATTTATTTAATTTCATCTTTTCATTGTATTACAACCAACCTGAGTTTAACTAATCTTGAACAATTCATAGTGAACATACAAACTGGTCTTGATTAATCCAGAGCTGCTCGCAATATCTCCGTGGTCTAACCGGTAGCGGGTGGGACCGCATATCACACTACCAGCAAAGTTCGAATCTCGGCGTGGGCGTATTTGAAGGGTGTTTCATCTTCGGAGGTAGCTCGGCCCATTTAGCCTACCATGTGCATACATGTGGCCTTAAAACATTAATCAATCAATCATCATCACAATACCGTAAGGGTCTCTCTGCAGCCTGTATATCCTTATTGTAACATGGATGTACTCGTCTCCTTGTCATTTCCTAAGTCCTTAGAGGTGAACTCTCATATATCGATGTACTATCAAGGAGTCCAACCCAATGATCAATATCATTTGGTGGAACCAACACCAGAAAAGAGATCCCCAGATCAGCAATAAAAGCGTCCTTGGTAACCGACTTGTATTTCCCGTTTAAAAAAAACTTCAGTTGAAACAGACCGTTTCTGTGAAGATACTATCCTGTCAAAAGGAAACAATACAAAAGTCTGTTGATCATTTTCATAACAAAGTTCAGTGTGACGACACAAGACTCAGTAACGGGGTTCGGTAGTCATATTGAGGATCACTGCTCATCGTGAAAGGCGCCTCGGTGATCTAACTGGTAGCGCGTTACACAACACATCACTCCCACCCGAGTTCGAACCTCGGCGTGGGCATAACTGAAGGGTGTTTCGTCTTTGACTTCGCTTCATTACCTTTGGAGGTCGCCCCCAGTCCATTTAACCTACCATGTGCACAAAGGTGGCCGTGAGACATCAATCATCATTGCTCACCGTGAAAACTCGAGTCTTGCCTGTGTGGCGATTCATTGTGTAAAGGGCAGTGCTCATGGTTACCTGGCCTGAAAGCACAAATTAATTTCACACTTCAAACAGTTATGATGTGGTATGCCGACTCTCCAAAATTTGTTTTGTGAGTCCGAGTTGCATGATCGAGTCGCATCATCCGTAGTTCATGTTCTGAAACATCGTCGTCAGTCTGTCAAGTTTCCGTAATAATGAGAGCATTAAGATCACGATCTTAATCAACAACGGGGAATGATGTTAGTAATATACTGTTTGATGCTAGTAATGTACTATCAGATACCGGTAATGTACTACCAGACACTAATAATGTACTATCTAACACTGGTAATATACCACCAAACACTAGTAATATGGTATCAGACACCAGCAATATACCATCAGACACTAGTAATGTACTATCATACATTAGTGTTATATCATCAGACACAAGTAATGTATTATCAGACACCAGTAATATACCATCTGACGCTGGTAATATACTATCAGACATTAGTAATGTACTATTAGACACAAGTAATATACTATCAGACACCAGTCATGTACTATTAGAAACAAGTAATGTATTATCAGATACCAATAATTTAATCAGACACCAGTTTAATATCATCAGACACCTGTAATATACCCCCAGACGTTAGTTGTGCACTATCAGACACCAGATTTATGCCATCCGACATTAATGGTGTCACATAACCATATATGGTGCGAAATTGCCCATTTTAGCTGTTTCCCAACACCAACCGACTACCTGTATACGTTATCTGTGGACAGAGGCACTTCAAAGGAACCCACCTGTCGCCAACTGGCAGGTATCCTATCTGCTTTAAGTGTCAATGTCAGTTATATGACATTTGACAAGACAATAGGTCACAACATCTGACGCTGATATAGGACATGTCAAGGTCATTATCAATGACACATTCTAACACTGGAAACGGCTAGCCTTTGTCTTTGATGATATTCTTTGTATATATAGCTCGTGAAGGTTATATATCTGTTAATTGTTTATCATGATAGTGTATAGTTGTTGTACATCCGATTTATTATTACATGGAATAAGTAATTGTTATTAATTATTCTAGAAACAACAACATTGGTGTATTTTGCCATATTATATAATGTGTTTGGTCGTTTATATATATATATATATATATATATATTTATATATAGGGGGTGGCGTGTATGTGTATGTGTGTGCACGTGCGCGCGTGTATGGTTCATTCATAGGAAGTAACAAATGTTACAATTAAACGCTATTCTCCTGTTAAATAAGTAAAATTTATTATTATTATTATTATTATTATTATTCATTCATATATATATATATATATATATATATATATATATATATATGATATCAGTTAACATATCCTAAAGTGTTTGTATGAACTTCAGAGATGTGACTGAGCGTGGACCTCGATATCAAGCCTTCAGCCTGATTCTGTATTCACATTTCGAAACCTGACGCTGAGTCCTGAATTATAACTCTACAGTCTAGAGCACTGAAGTTTTACCGTGAAAATGTTCCCCGAAGCTGAGCACGGATTGTTGATGTTGAGCTCAGAATTTGACTTCTGAGCCTTGAGCCCTGGTCATTGAACCCTAACCACGAGCACTGCCCATCACACTTAATATTGATCCCTCGTACTGAGCCTTAATGCCAGAAAGGTAAGACTTGATTTTTCAAGGTGATCATTGATCCTCAATATGACCCTTGAACCCCCTTACTGAGTTTTATGTTATCAAACTGAGTCTAATGCTGTCCCACTTAACTTCATGCCATCACCCTGAGCCATCTTCCATCGCACTGTACATTTTGCCGTCACACTGAGCCTTATGCCACCATACGAGTATTGTGCCATCATACCGAGTGTTGTGCCATCGTACTGAGCTTTGTGCCATCACGCCTAACGTTATGCCATCGCGCTGAATCTCAAGCCATCAGACCGAGTCTCGTGTGCCACCAAGAACATTGTACCACCAGGCTGAACCATATGCCATCAAGCTCAGCCTCGTGTCATCACACTGAGCGTTGAGCCTTGTGCATCGCGCTGCTTGGTCTTGGTTTGATGCCCTCACGCTGAGTCTTGAACCCGGAGAATCTTATTTTCTTACGCTGAATATTACACCCCCAGGTTCAGCCTTGAGCCTTTCACGCCGAGTTCCAAGCCGCCAGCTCTAAGCTCCCTAGTGCCGATTCAACCCACCTTCGACGCCCCCCCCCCCACCGCACTATACAGGTGTAAAGACCAGACAACAGGTAGAGATGAGAACTGGTGGACAAACAGTATTTATTAACTAGACGCTTTACAATAGAGGCTCACTCGAACTGATGGGAATATGGATGGCGCTTGGCCTCTCCTCAACATACAGCTATCTGGGACTAGATAACAAGAAGATATATGTTAAATGTCTTCTCTAGATAAAGGTAGGATAAAATTACCTATTATAACACCTGTTACTTCTTGATTGGTTTGTAGTGTGTATGTATCTTTGTATGTATGTATGTATGTAGGTATGTATGGATGGATGGATAGATGCATGTATGTATGGATGGATGTATGGATGTATGGATTATGTATGTATGTATGTATGTATGTATGTATGTACTCACCTATGTTTGCGTGCGTGTATATGTATGTGTGTAGATTCATTTTAACCAGCATAGGGGCGTGTGTATATGTATATGTAGGTATGTACGTGTGATCTTATGTATGCACCCTCTCCCGCACACCTACACATACTCACGCTCGCACACGGAGAGATCGAGCTTAAGTAAAATGTTTATCCGGTTTCTATGACAGCAGTGACGTAGAGCAAAGCGCTCAAGTCGTGTAATGTTGTTATATGATTAGCTATATGCTATTCACGTTGTTGTTGTTGTTGTTGTTGTTGCTGTTCCCTTTGTTGTTGTTGTTGTTATTGTCGGATTGTTCCTGGGCCTAGAGCAAGTGATAATTACTTCCGCAAATAAGACATTATGCTCATAGTTCATTATAAATATGTATATATAGACGCTTATATTAGCACTTGTCCACATGCAGGCATAACCACGCGCGCCTGTTCACCCATATACAATGACGCACGCACGTATGTGTCGTCTCGCTAAAAACACACACACACACACACAAACACACGCAACAATAAACGTCCTGTACAACAAAAACACAAAAAAAGTTATTGTGACGTCACATAATGGACGCTAGCCTCGTTCAACAATCATACACCTTATCCCCCATTTCCCCCTCCACATACACACACACACACACACAACACCACAAACACGCACCACGCACCAACACGACCCACTCACACTCATTCCTACCTGGCTAGTGACTTATACTCATACAAACATTCGTGCGCACCTACTGGTAACATCAAAGATATAAATTGCTGCCAATATACCTGTACAAGGTTATACTTATCTGTACAAGCCAACACCTACTTATTTATACCAATGCAAATACCAACATACGCATATACCCACCAATACAAATGTTCACACACACACACACACACTATTACTCCGCAGAAACCATACAATCCATCTGGACAGTCATCCATACCAATTTAAACTCTTAATAAGACACTCTCATCCGGGAACAATAATGATTGCCACTTATATACATCCATACAAATCAATGGCCATACATTTATACCCATACAGCTCATATTCGTACCCCAATCAACACACACACACACACACAAGCGCGCACACACACGCACTCGCGCGCGGAACGTATTACAGGTAGTCGCATGCAGCCTTACGGACCTGCCGACTGTGGTATCGAATCCCACTCGTACCTGTATATGTGGGCAATTTCATCCATCAGTAAGCAGTAGGCCAATTTGGGACGAGAGTGGCTGAACATAAAATCGACTCACTCGCCTACACCCTGGCGCAACCCGATCCTGCCAACCCTGTCAACCCAAACCTTGCCAAGCACGTCGAAGTTGACCTCACGATGGTCAACCTTCTAACAACGATCGGCAAATCTAAAACAGGCGGCTCGGAAATCCCGCAACAAAAGCAATATAGTCTCCCAGATCCGCGCAATCATCGGGCACAGGTAACCAGAGATCCAAGCAGGGCTATCCGATTTCAACGGCTATTGGTCACGGTGACCCGAGTTAGTTCAGCCATAAGAACGGACAGTTCGTCGCCGACAATGGTCTTTGTACCGGTCGCGTGTCGCTGGCTCTTTGATTCCACGCAGCAGCGGCCCCGCAGTGTGTCTGCAGCAAAGGCCCCGCAGTATGTCGGCGAACGGTGGGCGAATTAATCTGCTCTAATCACCTGCTGGCTAAGTGATTTTCTAATGTTACGAGACCCGGTCCACACCGACGAGGCATCGAAAATGGCGCGTCCCGGCGTCGCCCTAGCAACAGGTGATTATAAACAAAATGCACGCGACGGCTAATTACTGTCGGTAGGCGGCGTTGTTGGGACGACCTATGCCGCTAAGTATGACGTCTTGTTTACAACCTGTGGCTTGTTATAGACTTTAGTTGTAACTTGGTTATGTGTACTTAATTAAAGTACTGGACTCTTCTCTCACAGTTCCTTTGTGTGGGTGTCCAGCTGTTTGGGTGTATTTGGATTTTATTGTTCGTGTTTGTCTGTTTGTGTGTGTGTATGTAGGTGTGTGTGGGTGTGCCTGTGTGTGCGCGTATGCCTGTGTATGTATGTGTGCGTGTGCGTATACCTTTCTCTCTCTGTTTTTCTGTGTGTGTGTGTGTGTGTATGTGTGTGTGTGTAAAATGTTGCTCTTTCGTGGCCACTCATGTGGACATGATATAGGATAAATGGTACAAGTGATCTATAAAGGTAATCAGGCGAATTGAAAGATGAACGTCTTTCAAACATCGTCCAGTATGGGTTTGTACTTAGATGTTAGAAGCCTGTGACCAACGTAATACCAGTTTGGCTATAGAAACCCCATGTATTTTTGTATGTATGTATGTATGTACGTATATATGTATGTATGTATGCATGTATGTGTGTATGTATGTATGTATGTATGTCTATTTAGATACATTTGTCTGTTTGTGTATTTATATTGTACATTAATATGCATGAAATGTGTGCTTGCGTGTTTGTGTATTTATATTGTACATTAATATGCATAAAATGTGTGCGTGTATGTGTGTGTGTTTGTGTGTGCGTGCGTGCGTGCGTGCATATATATATATATATATATATATATATATATATATATATGTGCACGTGCGCGTGTGCGTGCGTATGTGCACGTGCGTGTGGTTGTGTGTGCGTGTGTGCGCGCGCGCGTGCATCGAAGTACAAACGCTAGCCACCATAATGCAATATAGAAGCTACACGATGACCAAGAGATATTACAGATGTTGGACTATTATGAAGGTTGCTCACTCCCTCACTCCCTCACTATGTGGCTCGCCACCGAGTGAGCGGGTGAGCGAGTGAGGGGCGAGCGAGCGAGCGAACTGGAAAACCGGGAAAAAATAACTTAATTGCGAAATGAACGTGTCGCCTTGGCAACGAGCTGGCCTCAGGTAGAGGCCGCCAGGGGGCGTCGTTCTGTCGTTTGCTAGCCTTTTCTCGGTTTATTTTCCAGGGAGCCGAGAACCCGTTGCCGCCATTCGACGCAAACGGGAAGTCGCCGGCTGACGTCATCCGCGTTACGGTAACCCGGCGACACCTAGCGTCCGCCGGTCAGTTGGCGTTCGTCGGTGTGTGCGTGCGTCGCGAGGATGACTCCGGCGATGACGTCGACGAAAATGACATAAACGATTATCCGATGATCGGGTGATGATCGTTCGAGGAGGCGCGACCCGGTGGAGGAGGAGGAGAATGGCACCAAGTAATGCCAACAACGAGAGACACAGTTCTTCCGCCCGCCGTCAGTCGGTTTCCATCGTCAGCCAATCGCTCCGAATGCTTCCAATTCGTGCGATGGTTCGGAGACGCTGACATCGCCGATAGCGGCCCCGAGATCACGTTCTCCGGTCACGTGTCGACGTCGGAGCGAGAAAGCGAGCGCAGGAGGAAGCAATATGGCACGACTGACCGTGAAGAATAAACCGGCCGCTGCCGGCCCGACCAAAAGGCAAACTTGGCGACTCAACAGGAGAAACCGCTCCAATATCTAGTATGGCTTCTCTGCTGAAAAGGGTAAGATCGGATACACGTGTGTGTGTGTGTGTGCGTGTGCGTGCGTGCCTGTCTGTCTGTCTGTATGTCTGTCTGTCTGTCTGTCTGTCTGTCTTATATTATAATCATAAAGGCACGAGGGCAAAAGTTTTCGTACCACTTATAAATCTCACTGGATTGCAATCCCTTGATATATATATATATATATATATATATATATATATCGGTGTCCATAACTAAATGTAGGTATAATTTTATTACTCAGATGAGGGTGCCAATAACAAAGCCAGATCCTGAACTCAGTTAAACTTGTAGAAGTTTCGATTGTAAAACTTTTTAAAACATCTGCGTCCACTCATAATGGACCATGAGGCACAAACATCGTCATGTTTATACGAGTTCTAAGTGAGTCGAGTTACCATTAAAGTATCATAATCGTATTGACCAGCGATTCGGGGATACTGGGCTAATTTGACGGCAACCTTCAGGTTGTAGCTCGTTACTGGTAGTGGTAGTGAAGGCGACGGTCAAGGTGGTGGTGATGATTGAGGCGGTATTCTCGCTGCTACTGTTTACATTGCTTTACCTGTATGGCTTCTTTGGGTACGCTAAGGAAGCATACATGTGGTGATTATTCTTTTAATCTCTCTCGTGCGCAGGAGCGCGCGCATGTGCGTCTGTGTGTGTTTGGCTGTGTGTTTTGTTGTTTGTTTGTTTGCTTGTTCTTTGCATAATCCGTTTCATTCGAGCTGTTTACATCGACGTACGTCCGATAAAGGTCATCTATTTACCAATCGTTTACATCACATACAACAAACAACCTTTGTATCCAGTAACAAAACAACACTCTGACTGATACGATTGTAACAAATGACGTAATGATTAGTGAAATAAGACGTCCTTCCGCCGGAAGTACTTCGCACATGACGTAATATCTTCATCATGCCCGAGGTGGTGGTGACGGTGATAGTAGAGGTGGATTGAGGGGAGGTGGGGTAGCGTCGTGCACACTGACGATCAGGTAACTCGTATTATGATGACGTGTAATATAAGATCATATTTTACCTGAGGCCTCATTACGAAATATTTCATATATCAGCCGCTGCAATGCCTCATCCATACCGGCCAATATCCGATTGGATTCGATCCTATCAGTTCATCGATTTTAACTCGTATGAATTCATATACGTGCACATGAAATGGGATTGGGATCGATTACAATCAATTTATTGGTAAGGATATTTACATTAACGTCAGGTATAATCACAATTAGAACTGGGCACTTCGTAGGCTAAATGGACCGAATGGCCCCCAAAGCTAATGAAGCGAATTCAAAGATGAAACGCCCTTCACATATGCCCACGCCTAGATTCGAACACGGTTGTTAGTGATCTGTGGTCCAACTCGCTACCGCTAGACCACGGAGGCGCCCATATAATGTTGAAAAGGAGGGTGCTTGAAGCATTGCTTATATAATGCATCGATATGACATGTTTCAAACACCCCCCCCCCCACACACACACAGAGAGAGAGAGAGAGAGAGAGAGAGAGAGAGAATGCTCCAATAACGAGTAAATCTTTACCTTTCTCTGTTATCGTGTGATCCAGTATGGAGTATTTCCCGATCAGTCAATGCTGACCTTTGATGTTTACGTATTTTATCCGATTATCTTTCACGTGTTTCTAAAAATGCGGCTTATACATGCTGTGGCTCAAATCGATATCCGTTAACCACGTTAACCAAAAGTTTGCGAAATAAAACACACACCGTATGACTATAGTATAATAATAATAACAATAATAATAATAATAATAATAATAATAATAATAATAATATGTGTATTACTAATATTTAGCGAACTTTAACGACAAACATACATGTAATATGATGTACCCTATAGACATGGATATATTGCATCTTTTCGAACAACAACAAAAATCCCCTCAAAATCAGCAAAACGGATATTAAAAAGCAATATTTATCTTAAGATATAAGAAGCCGAATCACAGGTTATATATATATATATATATATATATATATATATATATATATATATATATCAACCAGCCCCTATCCTAATGACTACCTTGTTGGTGTCATAACTTCCTGTTTAAACTGTTCAGCCGGAAATCGTCTGCCTATAGTGAATGACGCCGACAAAACCTATCCGGGAATGCTTATTATCCGTCGAACAACGCCACTCGCTCTTCACCGGAAGTTACTAACTGTTGCTAGGTTATTCTATGCGTTTACATAAATATGCGTAAACAACCAATTCGATCCCGACGTTTCTGCGCCGTTTAAACCAGTAATCATTCCCCCATAGTTCTCTTAATTCGGTTGGCACCGCACGGAAAGTGCGTCGATGATCAATTTCGAAGAATTAAAACCGTTGTGGGATTATTTTTGTTGTTGGTGTCACCAGTTCTACAATTCCGCAGCTGCCTAGGGAGTATACAACAGCCTTAGCGTCGAGGCGGACTTCGATTTTTTTCTGTCGTCTGCTTCCCGTAGGCCAATAGGTGCAAAACGAGTTGGCCGATGTTCCGACGGCGGCACCGAGAATCGACCCCGATAACTGCGGAGATGCGTTGTTCGACTTTATTCACTGCACTCCAGCTCGTCGACAACGTAATTGATGTTATTTATAGAAAGAATCCAGCACCGCCGAGGCCTAAGGATATTTTTTTTCTTATTATTATTAACGCGCAATCTGTTATCATCTGTTGGGGGCTCGAGTCGTTTGTTAGGTACCGACCACTTCGCTCGTGTGGGTACATCGGAACACGCGCGCGCACACACACACGCAGAGACGTAGAAACAGAAATACGGCCGTACATGCACCCCCCCACACACACGCACGCACATGCACGCACGCACGCACGCACACATATCCACATGCCCGCAGACTAGTGGATCATGCAACCGTTTTCAGCACTTTTGAGGGGATCCAAGCCATACAAATCAATGTCGAATCAATCGGGAAGCACGAGTCGGTGGGAATCGAATTTAGAATCCCTCAAGGCTCAACCGACCACCAGAACCGCTGAGCTATATAATCGTAATGACTGCGGACGACTAGCTAATGTACAACAATAATTCGATATAGCGTTACACGTATAATATGCGGCTTATTCTGGATAAAGGTATTATCCCGTACCGAACCGTGGGGCACTGCAAATATCCAGTTTAGGGTTCTAACCTTCGCATGGCATATGTTTGGGGGCCGCTTCCCTTCGGGTGTCTGCCAGTTTTCGCCCAAACAAATCTCGCAAATTGCTGCCGATATCAAGAAGCTATACGTATACGAGTGATGTCGAAACTACAAAAGACAGAAAGCGCCAAGTCGGCGATACAACAGATACGTCATCGACCTCTGTGGCGACGCGGGATACGATATCCGTGGGACGTTGACCCGTTAGCCGTAGTTCAAAAAAGCTATCGGACGAAAGGATCCGGAAACGAAATAAATCTGTTCCTCCATCTGCGAAACTGGGCGTCTGGAATCGACGGAACGGCGTAAATTTCGAACACCGATATGTGCCAGGTATATAAATAAACGATTCGTTTAATCCACCGATGATGATGATGATGATGATGGTGATGATGATGATAACGATGATGGTGATGATGACGATGATAACGATGATGATGATGATGCTTGTTAGTGTTTTACGGCCACTTTTGCGCACACGGTAGGCTAAACGGGCCGAGCGATCTTCATAGGTAATGAAGCGATGTCGAAGATGAAACACCCTTCAGATATGCCAACGCCGAGATTCGAACTCAGGTGGATAGTGATCTGTGATCCAACCCGCTACCAGCAGATCCACCGAAAGGCGTTTATTATTTCCACTCTCGGGCCCCTTGCTTCGATCACATTTGAGTAAAATTAACAGACATCGATCGTTGGCGGAGGGAAGTCGATTATTTCGTCCGATTTTCCGTCCAGAGGATTTTTTCCTCTTCTTTTTGAACAATAACATCGCAGCTCGTCATAGACGGAAACCACATTGAATGACCTTGACCGACGGTGATATTGGTGTTTATATCATATTTGAGTAGAAATTATGGTTATTAACAGATAATGATTATATGATTGGATGCGTGATTGTTAGCAGATCGTCTCTAGTCAGCGAACACCTGGTTTGATCAACTATCTGACTGTGTCTTTTAGTTGTCGTCTTTAAAAATGATGCTGCTGATTCTGATAATGATGGTGGTTGTGGTGATGATGATGATAAAGAGGATGATGATGATGATTATAATTATGATGATTATGGCGGTGGTGGTGGTGGCAATAAGAATAATAATAATAATAATAATAAGATAGCATTTCCTGTAATGTTTAGATCTTTAGCTTTGGTTTAGGCTAACCGCTTGCCTCGTTTACAAATCCACCCCCCCCGTATTAATCTATCTATCTATCTATCGTCATAACCTTCATCATCATCATCCAAATAGGTACTCGTGTATGACCTATTCAGGTCAACAAATCAATCTGTTACGGTAATTACAGAAATTGTCGCGAGGTCAGTGGCCGCGCGAAAATATGACACGCGAATATAAAGCATGCTACGAAAAAGCATGCAATAAAAGCCTTTGTTTGGCAATGACCATATGTGAATATAAAGCTCCACCAATTGGGTAATGGGTGCGGATTCGGGAAATTAAGAGTACGCGAAAATATTTGTAATTACAGTGTACGATAGAAGTCTGGATCAAATATCCGTAGATTTGTGCTGGATTTCAATTCCTTTGTATTTCCAGTTATCACACAACTCACGACGACACAGTGCCCCTAACAACACAGTGTCTTCGCTTAAGAACGTACCCGTTGAACCTCCATCACCAAACCTCCAGCATCTCAGTCCGGATGAGCTACGAGTCCTTGGTGATGTATTTAATCGTCTGGAACACTTCGAGAAAGTCGAAGCAGCTAGGATAAGGTATATCATTGTAGCATTAACTTAGATAGATGATCATACGGCGCATGCATGCATGCACCCACGCTTTTATATATATATATATATATATATATATATATATATATATATATATATATATATATATATATATATATATATATATATATATGTGTGTAATAAAATATCTATAATAAAGCATATATTATAAGACAGATATATGTAGTTTGACCTTCTCCGAGACGATTTAATAACAGTGAAGATGATAGCTCTCTGTCTGTCTGCCTGTCCGTCCACATGTTTACCTATCCGTCTGTCTGTCTATCTGTATGTCTCTCTGTCTGTCTGTCTGTTGGTCTGTATGTCTGTCTGTCTGTCTATCTATCTATCTGTTTGCCTGCCTGTCTGTCTGTCTGTCTGTATGTCTATCTACCTGTACGTCAATATGTTTTCCTATCCGTCTGTATGTCTGTCTATCTGTGTAACTGGCTATTTGTATGCCTATCTGTCTGCCTATCTTTCTATATGTCTGTCTTGTTGTCTGTTTGTGTCTATGAATGTCTGCAAACTTGCCTATCATTGTGTACAATCTACCTGTCTATCTGTCTCAATACTTGTCCGCCTAGGTGTCGACGTCGTTTCCTAATTGTCTGCATATCTGCCTGTCTAGTCGTGCGTCCATCTGTCTGATCGAGTGTCTGTTTAGCTAGTTGCCTGTCTGTCTAGTTGTTTGTCTATCTGGTTCACTAGCTGTCTAGTTATCTGTCTATCTCTCTACACTTCTAGCTAGCTATGGGTTGCCGAGTGTTAGACGCCTACTTATCTGTTCTCTGATGTTAGTCTAATGCAGTTAGTCATCAAGAGTATTAGTCAATGATTATCTGCTACTATTTATATCCCGACTAGTCGACATTTATAACGCAGACATCTATATCACGTGACGTCTATATCACATGACATCTATATCGTGTCACGTGCATATCACGTCATATATAGAAGCGTGGAATGGTACACCTTTTCGTGTTAATCATGAACTATTTTAAGTGAGCATGAATATCATTCGTTCGTTCATCTGTCTCTATATATATCCGGCAATAATACGGTAATAATAATAATAATAATAATAATAATAATAATAATAATAATAATACAGATTTAATTAAATACGCGTTCCAGCAAATTCCAATAAAAAATCACTGGATCGTGAAACGCTGATATGAGTTATCTAAGACTTGTCAAGGAGCATTCAAAAATTGTCTATTGTTATGA